>JANHGO010006407.1:0-21442 GCA_024606505.1 Aquila spilogaster
TGCACGAGAGACAGCATCAAAGGCCTTGCTGAAGTCCAGGTAGACAACATCCACAGCCTTTCCCTCATCCACTAGGCGGGTCACTTGGTCATAGAAGGAGATCAGGTTGGTCGGGCAGGACCTTTTCCACCTTAGGGCCTGAGTTTAGATAGTTTAATGCTACTGTTGTGACATTTACAGCTAAAACCACTTTTTATTAGCATAAAGTAAAAGCTATGGTTGCTAGTTAAACTAATACCCTTAGTGTTGTCTCTCTCTGCATAGCATTTGCAGTGACTCCTCTGAAAGGCCAGCATTCATGAGAGTACAGCAGTTAGCTGAAAAGGCAGCATGCTTTTCATACGTGCATGAGGTGGAATTCACGCTGCCATTCAAGTCAATTAGAATTTTGTAATTTACTTCATTGGACTTCGGAATTCAGCCACCTTCGACAAACGTATCTATGCCTTGTTGTTACATTCCTATTTTCTCTATTTATCAAGGCAATTTTTTACAGTATGCTCATTCTGATACCTACACATCACATGTGTTTTAAGATTTCCAATGTTTCTTGGTATGTAAGAAGAAACACAGTTAAATTTATTATTAAAGAAACAATGCAAGAAAATACAGTATCTTAGTTTTCACATTCCATTTTAAAAATAAGGTTTAATCTAAGATTGTCTCATTGCCTTGAATGGAACTGTTGGCACAAAACCCAAATGATGATTGGGTTTCCACTTCACATTTTAATTGAAAATTCTCACTGCTTATTTTAAGTACTCCTAGGTCATGCATTGGAGTATAATTTGGTAGTGTGTCTCTGACATCAGCCATTCATATTTGGAATTGTACTGTGCCATAACATTTCTGATTTAAGAGGTGCATTTATTGATATAAGCATGTTAATTCTGATCATTCTTTATGATCACACCAAACTGTTGATTCACAGCTTTCTGCAAGCCTATTTCCTGTTTAAAGTGTTGTTATACGGCCAAAGTTTTAAAAAGTCATTTTTTTAAAAAAAGCTACCAGTTTATTGAAGTATTTTAGATGCTGCTGTTGTGATATTGTGTTTCATTTTGTAATCCCATCTGCTGCTTAGGCCAGATATGCATTTTCTGGATGCAATCTGTTGGTTTCCCATGGTTTACTACATGGTGGGCTCTATCGACAAGTAGGTGAAATAACTGTTAGAAAACTTAACATTGTAGTGCTCAGTGGTTTGTTGTGTGTATCGTCATTGCATGTTTATGTGTGTGTTGTACTTGAAGATGATCTTTTTGCATGCATGGTTTGTGTCTGTATGCTATAATTTGGGATTTCAAATTTCTGACCTGTAAAGGATATCATCAGTGAAAAGTATGACAGGGAACACAGGTTAATATCTTCAAGAATGTAAGATTAATGCCTGTTTAGGTACATTAATATGTTTCTACAAAGTGCCAGATTATAGCCCTGATTCTAGTGTCATTCTATACTTGGTTATAATTTGTTTGGATTTACTGACTAGGGTTTTGTAAGGATAGCTACAGAACACAGACAGTACTAATACTGGCAGTCTTGAATGTGTCCAACACTCTTCATCTTCCGCTACTTAAAATATCACCTACTCCTACATTTCTGTCTTCACCTCTGCTAATATATTTTTGCATATCTAGGTTTAGCAACGTAGATTTGATGTAAAAATCAGGCAGAAACAAGAGAAGAGCAAGTCATCGTAAGCATTTTAGTAAACTCCTGTGTGTAGAATGTCAATTTAAAGAAGAAAATGGTTTGCTTCAGTACATAGCTAATTTTGAGTTGGGGATATGAGCCCATAATATTCATGCCCCAGGTAGAAATCAAAAAACTTACTCGTGCCCTGAATTAACAGAATCCAGATTTTCAATAAGAATTCTGGAGATTCAATGTTTCTCCATCTCACCTAGTTGTTACAAGGGCTTTAAAACTGCTTATGATAGTGATACAGTTACAGATTTACCTCAGTGATATCATAGTCATTGTGAGATTTGCAAAGGATCTACAGAAATGTTTTTCACCTTCTACATTTATTTCTTCCTCTAAACGAAAAAAAGTGTTTTAGGTTGTTAATATCTACCACTTTCTTAACTTTTAATTCCACAACAATTATTAAAAGAACTCATACCACCAGCATAATTGAATTGACTCAAAGTATCCAAAGTAATTAATAACCCAAAGATGTTAACTGTTTTTTATTAACATGGAGAGGTAAACTTTAATTAAGTTTACTGAGTTTATTTCAAAAAGGAAATCACCAAATCCCTCCCTAAAAGTGTTTTGTTGTTTTTAGAACTGAGTGCATAAAGAAAATGAAGCATGTAGTCTTTGAAATAAGTGATTATACAGAATTCTACAGTTTACAGTAACACTAGCATGAACTTCTGCATCTTTTCTGACAATACAGTCGCTTTAATTCCTGATGCAATAACCAATCATATTTTGTAGGGGGTTTTTTGACATCTGTTTTCATCGATAAGAAGACTTTTAAAAATATAGTTCATACATATTCCCTGTGTTTTCCTAAACAGGTTTTTAAATTGTGTACAATTAATAGAAGTTGATCATCTTTAGCTAAGAACTGCAATGTAAGATATGCAAAGTTTCCTTTCTTATTTAATAGGTATAGAATACATTCTCAAAGTGCCACCTACTACCTTTTAAGTATCTAATATATTTGTCATTTGGTCACCTGGCATGAAATGTCATCGTCTTAGAGAGAAAACCACCAAAGGAATGACTCTCATTTACCAATCCATTTTGTTAGAAGTGGATGGCCTGCAGAAAAACAGCTTTACCACAATTCATAGCTGGGATGAACTTCATCAAAATATGTAATCAAGTAGTAGAAATCTGTTCTACAGTCTTCAGGTATAAATGATGTGAGATCTGTAACTGAACAGATTTCACAGCGGTGTAGAAGTCTATTCAGTATTAAGAAACCTATAGCTAGAGGTACCTGAGAATTAGAATTATACTACTTCTAAATTAGTATTTTTTTAATTTCTCCACAAATCAGTTGAATGTAACTACTAAAATAAGAATAGCTGTTGAGCTGATGAAACATTGAAATGCAGAAAATCTGGATATTTCAGAATATGCTGCTATTTTCAGGGTTAAAACGAAAGACTGAAAAAGCAGAAATACAAATTACTCAGAGAAAGGTCAGAGTTCTACTTGTGCACTGAAGTTGTTAATATAGATCATATAAAATACAGCCTTTTTTTTTGTAGTCTACCACCAGTGATACTGCACAGTTTCAAAAATAATTATATTATGTATTTGTTTTCGAAGAATGCATATAAGATGTAAAACAAATAGCACAAATTTATAGAGTTTTCCTTATCCAAAATTTCAAAAAGAATTTATAGTAGGTTATGTAAACTTAGGAACCTAAGATCATTGCTGAAAAGAAAAACTGTTTCAGGACAATTAAGACTTAATTAATATTATAGATTGCCAAATAAGAAGCAATTATAATGCCAAAACAGCTTTTCACCTTAGAAATAATCAGAATTATGCAAAAATTTAGTTTTCCAATTTCCCTTGGAAACCCTGAAATTCACCCTTTCTTCTTATTTTTACTTAGTTAAAAATTGCTGGGTTCCTAGTAGTTGAAAAGTCCTTTCTAATCTTTTCAAGAAGTGCTTAGTTTCTGTGGAAAATATTATTGTTAAAACAACAAACATGCTTCATTTTGGAAACAAATATAAGGCATGATGGGAACTGTAACTCAGTTGTCTGTGAGTGTTTTCTATGGTCAGGCTTCACAGGAAACATTGTCCAGCAGAGTGCAAATTTTCACTGATGTACAGCTGCTCCTAAAAGCATCATGAGAACACTCCAACTCATAGATTAACCTGAAAGAGGAACCTATTAGATGTCCTGGCAGAACCTTTATTAGCATTTTGAAACAAATAGAATTGTGGGAAAGAGCAACCCAAAGCATTTTATTTCAGTCCGTTTATTGCCAAAAGTAACTGCAATGAAGCAAGTTGTTGCAGCATGTAAGGACGTACTGTCTTCCCAAGTAACCGTTAAAGGCTTATTCTAAAATGTTGAAATAAATTTATCAGTTTAGCAAAAGGAGAGGGACTGTAACAACCTACTGAAGTACATTCTGTATGACTTCAAGGAAAATAATTATTCTATTCTATCAATTGAGATGATGTACTTGATACAGATTATGTTGGAAGTTATGATATGTACACATGAAGGGAACCAGCAACTCAGCCTGTGATCTGCAAGTTCCAACCATCCCTAATCTTTTAAGTGTTCCCTATTTAAGTTGCTTGTGTCTTTCTCCCTCTTTCTCTTCACAAAAGCCTAGATGACTTATTAAGATGTGGGGTCACCTTTGCAGCTAATATGGTGGTGGTGGACAAAGAAAGTACAATGAGTGCTGAGGAAGACTACATGGCAGATGCCAAGACCATTGTAAATGTTCAAACACTCTTTAGGTAAGACATTTTTGCAATCTGTCTATACATCTTCATTAATCGTGAAATACTTAATGCCTTCTGTACTCAGATAAGAAATGATTTTTTTGTTTCTTTCTTCTACTTACTTAAGTTTTCCCTTACATGAATTTGTGTCTTACGTGGGCAAACCTTTTCCCACCCTGCTTAGCAATACACTCGGAGTACTGAAGTATTCTCCTGAAATCTCAGTTGAAATGCTATGCATCCCAAAACTGGTTGATCATTTTAAAAGTCAACTGTCAGGTTTGCAGGAAGGAAAAGCAAGCTACTCTTGAAGACTTAGGACCAAAGATAGTTGAGAAAAGAAATTTTTCCTCAGTGCAGCAGTCTTTCACAGTAATGCTAAAGCCAGTATGAAAATCAGATCCTTCTAAAAGGTAAGCAGTGCATCACTATGAAGTTAGTAATAAGTGTTCAGATTTTGAATATTTAGTTTTGGACAAAAATTGGGTTTTTAGGCACACGTATGCAACATTACACATGACAACAACAAACTAAGAGTCATGAAGGAGTAACTGAATACAGAGTGAAAAAATGATCAGTCTAGTAAAGAGGCTGAGAAGGCAGTGCTGTGATGGAGAGCTAAACAAACTGAGAGTTCCTATTCTTTTGAGAACCTCTCCTGATTAAAGCCTCACTTTGTGTTAAATATCTTGTTTCAACAAGTACCAAAAGATACGTATCCCTTTAAACTTAAAAAAGTTCTTATTTGCTTAAAAAAACAAACCAAAACAAACACCCCCCAAAACGCCCACATGAAACAAAGCACACTATACAGTCAAGTATGAAATGCCTCCCTGATTTGGGGCTTAAACCTAGCACTTCCTGTTGTTCATTCTAATAAGACCTGGACAAAATGAAGTCCTTCCTTAGAGGATTCAGTATCATTCAATATTGCTGTGCTTTTCTGGGTCAAGCCTTCCACATAAGACCACAGAGAGGTGCATAGTAAAAGTCTTTTGAATCTAAGTGTTTTAGAAAACTGAGCTCATTAAAACGCAAGTATTTCAATGGAGTTTTTTTTTTTTAATGCAACCACATGTGAGAATACAGTTAAATGCTGTTAGCATTTCTGCATATGCTCAAAAGAAGCAAAATCTATGTTGCACGAGAAATATTAGTCTGTCTGTTTCTAACTTGGAGTTTTTGAATTTGTACATGATAACTAGCACAGGTGTGTGTTTCATAATCACACCTAAATTTAATTTAGAAACTATAATTGAACTTAATCTGTGCATCATTCAAGACTACTCTTAACTATATTGTGCTAGGGTATCTCACTGAGGTTTTGACATACATCACCTAAGTTCTTCAGAAAGATATTTTACCCCCAAATATAAAACAGAAAAATGAGTTGAATAAAAAATAAAACTTACAAAGTACATGTTGATTTTTCCCATACTTGTGTTCTACCTTGTAAAAAATGCTAAGAAAAAACCACAACCAAACCCACCATACTACTACACTACATACCATAGGTATCCAGCTAGAGCTTACTACATAATCATTCAGTTGTCTTGCACAACGCTTACAGCTAGATGGCAGTTTAGCACCTTTAAGGCTAGAAACTGTTCCATACCAATTAAAACTGTGACACAACACTAGTTTATCTGAATTATAGTTAAAAGGAGTAAAGAAGTGTGACTCAAATGGTCACACTGACTAAGAAAGGAAATCTTTAATCCTTTGGATGGGAGAGAACAAGATAGCATATTTTAAAAGTACAAGGAGAAATTACTCGTTTGGACTGTGCCCTAGAGGTGCTTTTCACTTTTTAGTATGAAATATGAAGCCAACCATTGAGTCCCTATTGACAGTTATGAGTCCATTTCAGAAAAGTAGTGGGTTTCCTCAGGCAGTAGGTCTGTACTAGAAGGAGTGTTTATATTTACTCTTGCTTTCTATTAATTAGTGGGTTTAAATGTTTGTGTCTGGGAGGCCCTGTTTTTAAGTTATTATTAGCTAACATCTTGAAGACTATGCTTCAAATACTGCAAGAAGCCTATTGACAGCAGTACAACTAACAATTCAGTAGTTTAGCTGGTATCTAGCAGTCAGCACCAATTTATAGATAAACTAAATGAGGTGTTATGATGGCATTACATTGTTTTACCTTTTTGGTTCAGGAAAGAACTAACTGTATCTCTTGCTTGTCTAATTCCCAAATACCAGTTCAACAGCAACCCATGTCTTCCATCAGGCTGATGAGGGCTTTCTCCACCCTGTCCAATCCTTTTATACCAGAATGGGATAGAAAAGAGGGATCTTCACATAGAAGTATCCTGCTCTGCTGCTGAAAGCTTGCGGGCAGTGTGTCTTACACCCAGGGCAAGAAGCAATCTGGCCCTGACTACCTAGAAAGTAATTTCCCCTAATTCCGCTAAAAGGCACTCATAAATGAAAAATTAATTTTACCAATACCAGGTTTGAAACTGATTTCCTAATACAAATCAGTTTTCATATCTTGGTGATAAACTAAACCCATCTTTAACAGAAACCTAGTAACCTGTATTTTTTCCTGTAAGTTGTGTATATTTTATCATTAGATGAGCTTTTAATTTCCTGTTACTCTTAGTTCTGAATGTTATATTGTTAGTTTTCCAATATGAATGCCTGTCCTTTAATACAACAATACAGGAAAATTTCCAGCCAGCAGAAGCTTAAGTAATTCTATGCTACAGAATTAATGCAGAGGACATTTATTCTCCTTCCTCAAAACTTTAACACATTTGTTAAGCTACTTAAGTACAAGTTCATACTTACCAGTGTGATATTATCAGGATTTTTTTGAATTTTCATGAGCACTTTGCAGGGTTTTATAACACAGCATACAAGTAAAGACATACCACAATTGCATCTCAAGAGCGTGGTTATCATGTATTAATAACGATACTGCATCACTCAGAGTTTGTATCAAAGTCTGACTGTAAGAGCTAAAAAGTTACAGAAATTCCTGAGCATGCACAATGCCTTTCAAACTAGTGCACACAAATGGTCGTTGTTAAATGATTCACATTTTCACCCAGTTTGCCAAGTCAATTTTTCCTTATATGATCACATTTAATATTTGGTTATTCACAGGGACATGACAACTGCTAACATAAGAATGGCTAGCATTTCTACCATCATATCATCAGGACATGTTTGGGATCATGTGATCTTTACCAGTCTATGTTTTGACATCAGTAGACCTAGGAAACTGTATTGCAATAAGATGGCATTAACACGTACTGACAGATAGTTTTGACATACGTTTCCCCACATTTAGGGTCTGCTTGAATTGCCATCCCAGTGAAGTTCCTTCGTACAAAAATGAGGGAAAAAGAGTAAAGACTTGCAAAAAAGTACATTGGATTCCATTTGACACTAACTTACTAAATTCACCTTTCAAGAAAGCCACTTTGATTACTTTCTGAATAAAACAGATGTCACATTAATGATGTCCAGTTATCTATTGTCACATGTAGATAAGTACTTTCAGAATCATCAGAACAGATAACAAATGCACACCTCATTTTCTGACACTAATCTGTAGAGGAAATACTCAAATAATAATCTGAGTTCTATTCCAAGTTGTTTAGTGTTTGCATAGCATAAACTACATATTTCTTGCTAGTTCTTAGAGCCCTGAGGGCTGGGGAGGGGCTCTTTAGTCTGCTTCATGAAAATCTGTGTTACTCAGCCAGATCAGAGTTAAACTTTCTTCACTGTTTTTTGTTATTTGAAGCCTGAATTAGTGTTAACTTATAAATATTTTGTGTATGTAAATATTTCAGAGGGAGAACATAAGTATACATAAGCATACATTTTCTCAGCAACTCCCAAGAAGTGTCAGTTTTTATCTATGTTGCTCAGTCTGTGGACACAGAGCATAGAAACAGAACTCAAAACCGGAAAGAGTACATAAGCCAGTTGTAATAAAATGGTAGTTTACATGCAACCAGGTACTAAGTGCAGGCTGTATAGTTTTGCATTTTTTGTTGTTTCCTACAGATTTGTGTCATTTTAGATATTATTAAATAAAATCTCTGGTAATGAAATTGTTTCCTTTCTAGCATTAAAATACTTTATAAGCTCAACCTTTGAAGGCATGTTTGCTTCTCTGTGAATTCTATAGAGAATGTTTTGTAGTTTCTTCTGCTATTATACCAGCATTTCATTGTGCCAAAACCACCACAGGTTTCAGGGACTTCATTAAAAACGTGGACATGAGCACAAGCTACAGCATTATGTAGAGACTTACATTTGTGAATTGTTATAATTAGAGGTGTAACTGTTACATTCTTTTAAAATACAGGTTGTTCTCAAGCCTAAGCATTATCACAGAACTAACTCACCCAGCCAATATGAGATTCATGCAGTTCAGAGCCAAAGACTGCTATTCTCTTGCTCTATCCAAATTAGAAAAGGTAAGGAGATTTGCCTCCCCCCACCCCCAATTTAAATGTTATAATTTTAACAGCTTTTCTGATTTTGTAACAATGTTTTCAAACAAGTGGAAGCAGTGAAATGATTTTATGGTTGCAGAGCTAATGTAAAAGATGATTTTTTCCAAATTCTACTCTCATTTAAGAATGAAGTTTGATTTGAGTTCCATCACTTTACAATATAATATTAATCCACCAATGCTCTGGTGCAGTTTGCTCAAGGAAAATTGAATATTTTTGGATAACTGAATATTTAGAGGTAATATGGTTTTCCAAGAGGCTGCCACAGGCAATTAATGTGGAAAATATTTTAATTGACTAAACACTTAAAACATATACAGCTTTTGTTATAATGCATTTTTTATTCCAATTCACTTTAAAGGCAGTATAATTACATATTCTGTATACGTTTCCATGTACCTGTGTGGGGTATTTGCATTACTGTGACAATCTGAGAGCAGCAATTGTTCTCTGTCAAAGGGCAGTCCTAGTGACGATAAGGAGAGTAACACTACTTAAATGCTAGATAAAACCTTCATATTTTATACATTCCAGTGCACATGTTGGCATTTTCAAGCTGTGGAACAGGGAGGCTGTATGGAGATATGTTTAATTTAATTTGCTTGTCCAAAATAATACTGCTGAAACATTAGATGGAGCATACAAAGTAACACTGTGCATCTGTTTAACTTGGTAAATTCAAGGATGATCCTCTTTTTCACAGATCTTGGTTGGTGATCTGACGTACCTAGCTCTGCAGTCCACAAAACTTACAGTATCGCCTTCATGATCTTTCAGGCCATTTTCTAAGAGTAAGATAAATAATATCACTGTGCCAGTCTTCATGGACAAAGATCTTCCACTCCAGTCATCTCTCTTTCCCCTTGCTATCAATCTAGATATTACTGCTAGATTCTCTTGTGTAGCTTCCCAATCTCTTCACCTCAGATATCTTACATATCTTCGCAAATTTGAATTCATGCTAAAATCATTATACAGAATTAGCATATAATTTCCATTTCCTAGCTGTACAGTAGATTTCCTAGATTTTGGGGATTTCAGATATTTACTGGAATTCAGATATTTCACTACTTACTGTATAATGTTCACATAGTTAATTTTAGTATATATTTAATGGGAAACAGTCTTTTCATACAAACTTATCCTCACAGGCCAGCTCCCAGTTTCTTACAAAGTAATCAAATTTGCAAAAATTCAACCTGTCTAGATGAGATAGGATAAGTATTAGAAGTCAATCTTTTACTCAGTTGACTATCATGCTTACATTTCGACCACAAGATGTAAATATCTGGGTAATCTTTTGTGATTTGTTGACCTTTGGTGAAATAGAATGAAAGCTTAATCTTATTTAGGTGGTATTCTGATAAACACAGAAAACAGAACTGTGAGGAAGCTAGACAGAAGTTGTTACACAAAGAGAGGAGCCATTTGCAGCAGGAGGCACGTCTTCATTTGGATTATGCCACTCCCACTATCCATTAAGGTTTCCACCTGTGATTCCTCCATTTTAGATCTCCTTCCGTCAATGGTAAATTCAGGAAGAATAAGCTGGAACTGGCTGGAGTCATGCATTGCTATTTTATTCAGGGCAACAAGTCCGAACAGCTGGATGGTACCTTCAAGACTGTGTTCCAACCTAACTTAGTTCCTTGGTGTACTATAACCAACAGCATTTTTTTAAACATATTCCCTTAATCCATACAGTTTAGTGATAAGGGGAGGTAAAAATAGTAACAGCTTTCCCAGTATGTGGTGTCTACAGTTACTTCTGGAATACTCTGTGGGCATAGCCTGTCTACTTCAATGCAGTGAAACCAGGATTTTTATCTCGGTTCTCTTTCTTGCTTTACACAGGCTCCTTCATTTTTCCAGCAAACGTTCTGGAAATCATTAGAAATATTATAATTTCTTCCTTATCTTTATTAATTCATTGTGCAAATGTAAATTTGTGAATACAGGTTGGATGCTGAACAGTTAATTAACTTCCTATCCAAACTATGCTATGCTGAAATAGAGGTAGATAAATTATCTTAAAGAACATTTTCTTCATTGCTGTTGAAGTTGCCTGCTGTTGATATTTCCCACTCATTTCATCTTAACATTTGCAGGGAGCCCTTCACAGGTGGTGCTGTAGTCCATTTGATGTTTCAGAACTCCCTCATACAAAATGAAAGGCAATTAAAAACTCATGTAAAAATTATCTAATGAAGTCAAATGTACAGTTGATTGTTATTTCTGCATTAAGCACCTCATTTTCAGAAAGACTAAAAGTCAGGCAAGTTGCCTTCACGTAGCACTGAAACACACATGCAAAGTTGACTTTTCAACCTAATGGTCTGCAGAAGAAAGATACACAAATCAGAAGTACATCTGCTGTTGCAGCTGCAACTTTCCTCATTTTAGTGATAAATAAATCCAAACAACAAACAGAACTGATGTAGGAGAAAGCACTGGCCCTTATATAACAGAGAAGAGGAGAAACAAAACACCCATGGTCTAAACTTATGTTCTCCATTTGTCTTAGATAAGAAAAAAATGAGGTAACCGCTCCCTCTTTCTTGAAAGAAAGGGTTTAGAATGTCTTGGATAAGATTCACACTTTAGTTTTCTATGGGGTTTTTTGGCATTGGTTTTTTGTTTGTTTGTTTGTTTTCAGATTTTCCAAGTAAATATTGCAGGTGTTAACTGAAGGATAACAATTCTAAACCCTTAAGTGATAATTTTAAAATATGTGCAAACTCCTATATCTTTTAACCAAATCAATGCTGTGATTTTGTATCTTCCACAGGGATAAGCACATACATTTTAGGTGAGCGAAAGTCTCTCTGGGATAGCCCAGTACATTTGCAGTGATACACAGAAAGCCAAGGCTGCTTTTTTCACCTTCAATTAAGGATAGGGCATGCTGTCTCTGTTTGTTTTTAATATTGTTCAGGTCTTAAGCAGATTTGAAGTAACATTAAGTAATAGCAAGCAGTAATGATATATGGGTTATAAAAAATAGATTGGTACCTCTTAGTTGGTGTAAGTTTTATTTTAGATGGATCTCTAATGATTTAGATCACCTACAATTCGAAAACTGTATAAATAATTAGCATACACATTTGGCTGTTGAACTGGCAGGTTTTTAGAAAGTTGTTCCAGATCAAAACCAGAAAAATGAATCCGTTCTTGCCAAAAAGACAGAACAGAAACAATTAAAAACACATAGTCCAAAATATCATAAACTGTTCTAGAGGTGTGTCGTGGTTTCAGCCCAGCTGGTAACAAAGGACCACGCAGCCGCTCGCTCACTCCTCCTGCCTCCGTCCGGTGGGATGGGGAGGAGAATCAGAAAGGAGAAAAGAAAAAAAAAAACCAAAACACGGAACCTCGAGGGTTGAGATAAGGACAATTTACTGGGACAACACAAGAAGAGAAGTTACAACAACAGCAACGGTAGTAATAAAAGAATATACAAAACGAATGATGCACAGTGCAACTGCTCACCACCCGGAACCCAACGCTCCACCACTTCCCCCAGCGAAAGCCCTGAGGGCCCCCCCCAGCCCGCTCCCCATTTATATACTGAGCATGATGTCACATGGTATGGAATAGCTCCTTGGCTAGTTCAGGTCAGCTGTCCCAGCTGTGCCCCCTCCCAGGTTCCTGTGAAAATTAACTCTATCCCAGCTGAACCCAGGACAAGGTGGTGTTACTGACCCAAAATCCCTTATATCAACAAAGGTACTGTAAAGATGTTGCCATGCCCAGATTTCTGATCAGTATTACATCTGACATTGGCAACAACCGACATTCACCAAAACTAACAGTGCACTGACTGTTCCCTGTAATAAGCCACTACCTCTGTCACCTTTATATGTTCTTGCATGACCCCCAGCTCCCCTGCCCCCACATCCTTGTATGTTCATTAAAGCGACTTTGCATTGTTTGTGCACAACAGTTACAGCCTATCATGGCAGTTCCCATATTACTGTCTATATCAGAGGAGAATATATTAAATCAAGATGGGCCCTAGATCTCTTTCAACCACTGACAGCGTAGCCAAAAGAGGGCTTCAGGTTGGTTTGGGTTTTGTACTTTGTTACTGGTATCATAAAATTAACTGTTATGAAGGAATAGGTATTTGCTTAGAAATCGAAAAAAGATAAAACCATGGTAAAGAACCCTAAAAAGGGTTTGATGGAAATATAAGTGGAGGTTGAAAAGAAGGAAATAAATTGAAAAGCTTATGAACTTGACCTTCTGGGCAGATATTTTCTGTTATTCTGACAATATGCAAACCCAAAAGGAAATAATTAACTTCAAATTAAATAGCCTATATGGAGGAAGCACATGCTAAGAACTTCTCAAAACCACAAGTGTACGCCTGTTATTACTTAGAAAGCAGTAAAAATTCTGAACTTCGTGACTCGAGCAAAGCCACAAACATAGGAAGACAGAGGATGAAGATCTCCATCTATTAATAGCTGTGTCTTAAAATGTCATCTATACAAGTGAAGTTCTACAGCACGCCCTCATGCTATAATCTTTTATTTATGTTCCTAGAAATGATGTATGATTTTCTTTAAGTAGTTATATCCCTTTCCTCATTAATTCCAAAAAGTGTCAGGGAAGGAGCTGCTGGGCATCACACTTATGAAATAAAACTGTTGGGACATTCTGGCACATTTCTGGCTTCTGCATCCACCGTATTCTCTGGGAAGCAAGTGAGTCTGCAAAGTAATAAAGCAAAACTCAATGCAAAGTGCCCGAGTAAAAGCTGTATTTCTCACAAACCTCTTTTAAGCAAGAATAAAGAAAAAGCAAGCCTGTAAGAAGAGATGGAAGGAAACAATACAAGAAAATTAAAATTAAGGGGGAGAATAAATTTCTAAGCTTCCATTTTAAAATAAAGCAAATAGGAACATCCTTATGTTTATCATCAGGATTTTGGATAAGAATCAAATTATTCCCCAAATATCTCTTGCTTTATCCCCCCTTTCTTGGCAGAAAACCAGAATCTGCTGCAAATTTCTCTAAACAGATGGAAAGATAAATGTAATACCTGAGTCACATAATAGGAGGATAGTCACTTCACGGACAGTTCCCTATGAAATATTTTATGGCATGAACCTAAAAGGAGTTAATGCAACATATGTTATAATATGCATGTAGTTTTAATTTTGAAGTATTTGTACAACAAATCTTAGCATTTTTTTCCATAATTCACGCACAAGTTTTTATTCTCAATAGCAGTTGAAGAAAAATATCTTCTACTTTGACTGCACTAACAGAAAAGCACTTGAATATAAGAGATCGAACTACAAAAGTAATACAAAAGTTCTTGTTTCTGTGGCTTACACTAGTAAGCACAATGGTATGCTTATCTAGGTGAAAGTGGTTTTTGTACAGTTAGACTGCTTTCTTCTTCAACTGTCAGAAGTACACAACTTGTTAGAAACACCGCTTTGCCACTCAGCCATTCAGAGCACACATATGTGTGAGAGCATGAGTGTATATGTATGCATTTCTCATGGAGAAGAAACTAATACAAGCCAGTAGTATTTGTTCAGAACATAGAGAATGTTTGGAATAGAAAAACCAGAAATAATTATATTTTATTTCCTTAAAAAATTTGAAACACCTTTAATCTGAAGAGATTGACAGAGGTGACATTTTATAAAGGACAGGATAATATCATATTTTAAAGAGTTATTTGCTGTGTATTTTTATTGGAAGAGGAAATTCTTTTTGTGTGACATCTTTTTCAGCTCCACTCATATGAAACCACAGAAATCAACAGGTACAATCTGGAGGTCATCTTGCCTAAGGCCCCTGCTCAAGCAGGGCCACCTAGAACCAGTTGTCCAGGATGATGGCCAGAGGGCTTTTAATTATCTCCAAAAAGGGAGAGTCCACAACCTCCCTGGGCAACCTGTGCCAGTGCTTAGTCACTCTCACAGTAAAAATGTGTTTCCTGACCTTCAGAAGGAACCGACTGTGTTTCAGCTGGTTCCCATAGCCTCTTGTCCTGGCACTGGGCACCACTGAAGAGAGCCTGGTGGCACTGTCTTCTCTGCACTCTTCCTTCAGGTATTTATACACATTGATGAGATCCTCCCTGAGCCTACTGTTCTCTGGGTTAAACAGTCCCAGCTCTCTCTCAGCCTTTCCTTATAAGAGAGATGCTCTGGTCCCTTGATCATCTTAGTGGTGCTTTTCTGGACTACCTCCAGTAGCTCCATCTCTCCTTGTACTGGGAAGCCCAGAACTGGACACAGCACTCCAGATATGGCCTTACTAGTGCTGAGTAGTGGGGAAGGATCACCTTCCGCGACCTGCTGGCAGCATCCCTCCTAATGCATCCCAGGACACCATTAGCCTTCTTCACCACAAAGGCACATTGCTGGCTTACGTTCAACTTGGTGTCCACTAGGATCCTCAGGGCCTTTTCTGCCAAGCTGCTTGCCAGCCAGGCAGTCCCCAGCATGTACTGCTGTGTATATGCGGTGGATGTGTCTCAATTCAAAGACGTGTAACATTTCTGTACTTTGAGAACACATCCTATTCCTCATGACATCTCTGAACTGAAAGCTTGATATTTCCTCTCTTAAAATAAGAAAATCACTTCCAACCTGTAGTTTTGCTCTCTGATAACTGAAGGAATAGGAGGCACGTTGTAGTACGATTCCTCTGCAAGCGAGATGTGATAAGAAAAAGGCAAAACTATAGTTGTTTTTCTGCATCCCTTCCCCAGAAGCATCAGAGCAAGAAGTTTATACCCCAGTCCATGTCTGATCTTGTCTCACATCCTCACAGTCACTGAAATACCATTTCTTCCCTTTGCATCAGATTCTGTTCATGTTTCACATTCCTGTTCCTGGTAGACTTTCTGGACCTGAATGAGAGTCCACTGTCAACACCAAGGAATTGGAGCAGGAATAACAAGAGCTTTGCTCTAAGTACAGTCAAATACCTCAATCATTTTTAAAATGATCTCGTAGAATGTGCCCATGCAATTTGAGATGCGATGATTGAAACAACGTATGCATTAAACAAAAAGTTTCAACCTGAAAAACTGTAAGTACTGAACAAAGAGGCTATGTATTTGCAGAAAGAAACTATGTTCAGAGTAAAAGAATTTTACACTTTTGAGCTTTTTCAAGGTAACGTCAACTTGGTGTTTTTATTATAGTCCTTCCAAAACCAGCACTAAAAGTATTTTCTATTTTTTAATTCCTTAACAGAAAGAGCGGGAGAAGGGATCTAATCTGGCATTTATGTTTCGACTGCCCTTCGCTGCTGGCAGGGTTTTCAGCATCAGTATGTTGGATACACTGCTTTATCAGGTACAATGAACAATAATGTGACTTAACACAGAGATGCATTGTTACCACCTATTTTATTGTACTTAATTGTTAGATGACCCTGTTTTCCTATATGTAAGCCATTAAAGTGCGTGTCTGTACCAGGAACAAAGGCAAAAGATAATGGAGCATGCTCCACATGACAGTACTAGCTCAGTTATCCACCCCCAAATCGTCCTGTCCTTGCACGAATTCTGTTGTTTAACAGTGTAATGCTGTTTGTGAACCTCTCTACAGTCAAATAAGTGGGATAGTTTTGATAAGGTCTACATAAAATACTGATCATATAGACTAATAATGCTTGTACTCTGCAACAAAAAGGCAGTGCCCATTCCCACAAAGTAGTGTCTCTAACCATGAAAATCAACAGAATTACTTCTATGAGTAATTTGTCAGTCATCTGCATTTGCTGATAGAAGCCTCAATTACTTCATTGTGTCCTGTCCTCTTACTCATGTCGACTAGACCTCCAGGTGACCAGTCATCATATCTTAAAGTAACCCATTCTGGCCCTAACAAGAAATATACACAGTGGTAACAAAGAGACAGTGGGGGAAGAAAAGGCAGTGGGGATAAGGGAAGGGCAATAGCCTTAGACAGCTGAAGAAATAATATATCAGAAAATACAGGGTCAGGACAAACAAAGGTGATAGTTCCTGGTTTCAGGGTGGAAAAAGAGAATACTGCCCTTGCTCTTTGGCAATGACCACCTTTCTGCACACCCTGATACATCGGGATGCCCAAACAGCAGCCCCCAGCACTAGCCTTCAAGGATCAAGTTACGCAGAATAAGCAGCAACACCACCATGGCCCATGCAGTCTGCTCACCTAAACAGCTACCTACTTTGCCTATACCTGGAAGTAGCCTGTGGATGCTTTTGTATTCAGACACTAAACGTTCTTTCAGGGAAATTAGTTTATTTGGTAATTTGGTGCATGAAAGATGTTCTTTCACCTCAATTCTACTTCCAAATAAATTCCCTGAAGGCAAGTTCAATGTAACAGAAAAATTCCTGGAGCTAAGCTTTTCTCAAAAAGTCATTAATATAGAAAACTGTCATGTATATGGACAGGTACCAAAAGCAGATAAGCCAACAGATGTAAAGCCATTTATCACATTCTAGATATTTTAGAAATAAATGTATTTGATTATAAAACATGTTTTTAATCATGTCCCGGAATATTAACATCACATATAGCAAATTTTTTTTAAAAAGTAGATTAAAGCACCTATATAGAAACAGATCTGTCATCATCAACAACTCCTGCCAGCACATAAGTAACTTGAATATTTTATATTTGCTCCTAGACACAATCAGTCATGCTATGCCTTGACAGAGTAAAACCATTCACCAGAAAGTGTTTAAAACAAAAATAAAGCCCACACAGTCACTCAAATTCCACCCATTCTTTCTTTGAACTCCTACAGCTCAGGTGAACTGTCATTTTTCTAAAATTATCTTTCTTATTCCAAGTTACAAATACTGTGACAGCAAGTTCTCTCTGTTCTTTTCATGGTCCCATCCTTTTCTGTACATCTTTTTCTTCTGCATACAAGGAACAGAGTAAATGACATGGGAAACAGCGGGGTTCATCTGGTGCTTCCTATTCTAGACCAAATGAAAAGCCTTCGAATTATCTTTAGGGTACTGACTGAAAAATGAAAACTTGATCTAGCAAATCCTTGTGAATACACTTGGTAATCTAATAATTCCACAGCATATATGATGCAGCAAAGATAACAAATTAGTGAAGGTTACAAAAAATTTTTTTCTTTTCAAGAAGATGCTCTTTGGCATTGGCCCCATCACAACTGGAAGATTACCAGTACAAAAATTAAAATCATTGAATTACTATGTATCAAATTACATCTGCCTAGCTTCTGAGTTTAAACAAACTCAGATGCTATAACTCTAAAGGAATTATATAACACATTTGTAAGGTATTTCTTTATTAAAAGCTATTTGCTAGCTCCATATTTACATTAAGCCAAAATTGCAAGTTATGTTCCAACGAAGATAGATAGCCTGCCTTGCATGCTGCCCTACTACGCCTAAGAAGAAGTGGCAGCGAACAGCTCTACCACAGTTAGCAGAGCACCCACATGGCCCTCCGATTCCAGCAGCCCAACTCATATGGAGGAGAAATATTTGTGATTTTAGCTGACCTAATGTGTGTTCCCGGTCTTAGCCTACATTTAGCTTAATTTCTACCTTTTAAACAATCAGCAAAGCACTTCTGTTAGCAGAGCAACAAGCCTGACCTGAGATAAGGCAGGTCAACCCTTAAAAAAACCCAGACGGATTGGCAAAAGCAAATGACTCATTTGAATTAAAATAATAGCAGTCTCACCTTAGTATTACCCACTACTCAGTACTGCAGCCCCATCTAACATATGACAGCATTTCTTTTGCACAGAAGAGTTCATTATTATAATTTCACATCTAATAACACTAACATCTTACTTCCATTGATCTTACATCTACATTCATCTTTGCTTTCATGCTGCCTTATTATGCCTTAGCTTCTTTGAATCCTGTATGTACATTGCATGCATATGCAGAACCAAATAAGAAAACTTATTTTATGTAAGTAGTTTCAGCACAAAGAAAGGGATAGCTATTTCTACAGTGATTAAGGTACTTAAAAGGTAGAGATTGATTGTAAACACAGATGCACAATTTCTCTGAAACTCACACATGGTGCTAATGGTTACCTGCTCATCTGTTCACTAAAGCTTTTTTCTTTCTTTTCCATCTCTCCTGTTAAAAATCTTGCAGTCATTTGTGAAAGATTATATGATTTCTATCACAAGACTTCTGCTGGGACTTGATACCACACCAGGATCTGGGTTTCTTTGTTCCGTAAGTTTTAAAAAAAAAAAAAAAAAAAAATTATTACAGAGTACCAGAGAAGATTCTGTACTGTCTGCAAAATACCCCTACTTTCTTTGTATAGCATTTCCTTTTGTGAAGGTCCAAGAAAGGCCATCTGTTTCCTTTTTCACCAAGGGAGAAGACAAGAAAATTAGATAGAAAACATACCCATTTTTAGTTGCTTCCATAGCAAAAATCATCCCCCCTCACAAGAAAACACAGTACATTCTATAGAGCACAAAGGAAAATAGGAAAGACAGGAAAAGTATTTTTTATATGAAATAGCAATGGCACTACCTATACTGTACGGCCTGGCTAGCACTTACACACAATGCTGTTTCACAACACCCATTTCTATCATAGGCAATAAAGGGCAGAACTGGATTTTACATAAAGATAAGATGTATTAAATTACTTCAGTTTAGGTGTCAAAGTTCAAAAGTCATCTTGTTATTATGTACGTCAATATTCCGCAATGCAGAATTTATTTTTTGTATCTATTTTTATATGCTTATACACACACATAAAAAATAAACCAATACATTTATTTTTTATTAAAATTAAAACCCTACCTTTCTGTTTTCTCCCACACCCATCACACCCCAGGTGGCAAACAGATCAATAGAAGTCGAATTATTTACCAGTTGCTTTCTGGGGAGCTATAAAGAATTGCAGGATGTTGTTCTCAGAAAGGAAGTTATTAGTGATGGTTTAAGAAAGCTGTTTAAATGAAAACCAATTATGGATTCGTTGGTCAATCATTAAGCTTTGTTACAGTGAATGCAAAACAGTTGAATCTCTGAAAAGGGGTCACATATCTTGAAATAAAGTTAGCGTAATAGTAATGGAATACTTGAGATTAATTTAAGACTTTCTTATGCCATTTATGCTTAGTGTATTACTTTCCCTCTGCGCTTCTCCCGAGATATTCAGCCTGCAGTCTAGTAAACACGTATCTGGCTGCATTCAAAATACTCACGTGTTCTTCGGTCTGTCCATCACCAGTTTCTTACTGCTTCCCAAATTTAGTTCATTCTTTTCTATTTTAGCCAGATACAAACACTGGATGAAGGATGCAATATAAGTTTTTAAGTAATTTTAAAATAAGAACAGAAGTAATTTCGTAAGACTGAACCATTTGCACTGCAATGGCTCCCAAACAGAGAGAACAAAAGAAACACTGTCTACAAACTCAGTAGAAGTTCCAGATTTATTGTAGTATTGCACCTTTGCTCCACAATATGATCATTACCAGCTAGTGTTTAGTTTTAAAATTTTTTCAAGAGTAGTATAGTGAACAAGTGATAAGCCCTCAAGAGTTAAAAGTCCTCCTTCCTATTATTATTTGTTCAGATGAAAATCACAGAAGAGGATCTATGGATTAGGACGTATGCCAGACTATATCAGAAACTTTGTTCTTCTACAGGAGACATTCCAATTGGAATCTATAGGACAGAATCCCAAAAGCTTACAACATCCGAGGTATGTCAGTTTACTATACTTTTTGTGGGGGTTGATTACAGGGTATACAACATTCTTTGGTCGTCATAAGAATGGGAGCCACAATTCCAATAACCCACTGAAGGTGTCCCTCTGCTGAAGTATACTGTATGGTCACATTAACTCAGGGCTCATATTTAGCCGCAGACTTCATGAATACCCAGAGCCAGTCTACATACTGACTTTCATTCCTGTGCTGGCCTACAGAGAACTGACTGACTGTAAACAAGGGACAGCTCAGGCGCAGACAGAACAGGCTAGGATAGTTTGCTCTAGTCTGAACTTGCATGTGGTGACTAATGGCAATATCCATAACAAGCTGTATGACCAGGTCCTGTATCAGGTGTGACAAGAATGTCAACACTATATCGCAAAGCAGGTGGCATTTCAGTATGCACGTGAATTTCTAACTAGAAATGAGCAACAAGAGAATAAATTAGTGTTATTAAAATTTTTGTGGGATTTCTCTAAATTTAGCTGCCAAACAGTGGTAATTTTTTTGTAGATTTATGTCTGCCATATAAATGTATACATTTCTCCCTATATATAATGACAAAAATACTTTTTCCTATTTAACATACTTTTTTGTTTGTGCAGCTTTCATTTTTGTCATGTATAAGCCATTTGTTTATGTGACCATTAGTACTGCCATCTCATTAAACCATGGCTCAAATGTAGCTCTAAAATGCAAAATGAACAACTTCCTCCTTTCTTCCTGTCGTGGTTTCAGCCCAGCCGGTAACAAAGGACCACGCAGCCGCTCGCTCACTCCTCCCGCCCCCTCCGGT
>JANHGO010006408.1:0-13435 GCA_024606505.1 Aquila spilogaster
AAAATCATTTATCTTTAGTAACTGTGTTAAATTAGATATTATTCTGCTGGATAGGTGCAATTTTGCAAGTGTCTGTAGTTAGAGAACTTTTTTTTTAATTTACTTGAACACTAAAGTGATTGCCTATTTTCTGATTTCACTTTGTTATCAAAAAGGTTAGTTTCTAACTAATCGATCCACAGAGACCAATTCATTCAAGGCCTGAAAAGCAGCACTTAACCATTTTAGAGTAAAATGCCAGATTGATATATGTCATTAGTGATACAGTTTTGAAAATAGCTATTTCAAACATATTTCAAGTTGTTTATAAATCAGTTAATTCAAAATCAGTTCAACTTGATTTAGTTGTACTATTTTTAAGTATTTTAACACCATCACAGATATGTTGCAGATAGCATTCACTTGCAATTCTAAGTACTATTTTATTCAACCCAACAATATTACAATTAACCTCACTTTCAATATATTAATATCTTGTAATGACCCTACATAATCTCTCTTTTTAAAAGATAATGTAAAGGGGTCTTTTATTTCTGGAGAATAAAAGCAGTATTTTTGGTTCTCATTGTGTAGGCATTTTGCTTTTAAGGACGTGTGGAATGAAAATTATAAAGAGAGGTCTAAATAAATATAGACAATTGATATAGTTGGAACAAAAAAAGAACCTACTTTCATATGTAACCCAAAAACACGTGCTATTTCTTTTCAAGTTGTATTTTGAAAATCTTATCAGATAAGATATGAAGGAGATCCTTCAGTACTATTTTGTTTTTCTTGACATATACATTGAACCAGCTGAGTAATTGAAATTTCCAGGTATTTTCTACTACATTGTGACTCTATGATCTTATTCTTTCCATAGAGTCCAAGACCCTGAACAAAAAACCTCATAACCACAACAATTCCTGGCAGAACTTCTTATTTTTTAAGTTTCTGAATTCTAAATCCACATTAGGAGCTTCCTTTTGTTGATTATTGTATTTTCTATACAATGTTGAATTTTGGGAGAAACTTCATGTTCATAAATGTAACTGGATATACACTTCACTCACTAAACCAGCTGCATAGATGGTAAACTGGTTAGTGAAACCAGCTGTTACACAGACCAACAGACTGAGAACCACTGTGGTGCTTACGTAAGAACAGCACTACCAACTTTATGAAGAAAGTAAGTTATTGCTAAATATCTTATTTTTGCCCCTTAATGACTGAACAAAAGTGAATAATTAAATTTGCTAAAATCTCAGTCCCTGGACAAACAAGTTGACAAAACTGTATTTCTCTGGCTGGAATGTAAGACACTGTCAATAGAAAGCCATCAATCATGGATTTATCAGAGGGCAAAAAGGAATTATTGTGTTCTTAGTTAGCTTAGTATTTTTGTGAGGTATTTATTGTAATAACATTTTCTGAAGTTATCTTTTATTTACAGGTGACATTATCTATGAGGATTAACTAAATTCATAGACATTTTTGATTGCAGGTATGTCTTACTGTAATACCAAAAAAAAACCCCGAATTCTGTGTTAGGTGAGTTGACACATTTCTTCAGCTGTTTTTGTTTTTCTGCTATGCATATCTCTACATATTAACTCATATTTGGAGCCTGGATATGAAAATTAAAGAACAAACTTCAAGGAAGTGTTGGTGTCTAGTGACAACATATAGACAATGAATTAGAAGAGTTAACTATGTGTGACTAACATTTTTGGTTTGTCACAAGCCTGCTGTGCAATGGCAATGATTTGCTGCTGTTTGGGTGCCTTGAAACATCTGACTGTGACCTCAGAGACTGAGCCTGAGAGAGCACATGGGTGACTTTATCATCTTGCATTATAGGCATGTTGTGTTTTTTTTTGCATTTTTATCTGTTTTCTTTAGGCTCTTTGCTCTTTTTGTCTTGCACAGTGTTTGTTTTTACTTTCATTGGTAGGATTTCTAAGACCATAAGAAAGGCACATTGAAGGGTCTAGGCTCCAAATCTGTGAGTAACCTCAGCAAGGAAAAATACAGACATCCCTGTTGTTACACTAAGGAGCCCTCTCCCTCATTTGCCCACCAATTCAGAGGAAATTCTGTTCAGTTATTTAACCGTTTGGGCCTTGATTTTTCTCCTTTCTTTGTACCCCAAATCTCCTTTTCCCTGTAATCTTCAGTTTAGAGAGCAAACACCCCCATCTCTTGTATAAGTGGTCTTCAGCCCACTAGGCGGACTGACGAGATTGTTTTAGATTTTTATCTCATTTTTATTTGGAAATTAAAAGAAGATAAATATAGCAATAGTTTTTATTAATGAGCATAACTAGATCTCAGGTGCTTTTGCCAGATATCTTGACTCATCTCACATGTTTATCATTAAAAAACTTTTTTCCCTATGAAAGTATGGGAGCCTCTCTCTCAATCTCACTCTCAGCAAACACAGTCTTCAAGAAATTTCTTTAAAAGAGATTCTTATGCTGTACCTAAGTTCCTGTGGCTTTAGGAAAACATTAAATATTACAAACTTTATATATAATCTTTGGTGATCTTTGCTCACTACCACCTTCATACCAGTAAGTGAACAGTGAGAAGGATAAGAGATCTTGATACAGACATATCTTTTCTGAAAAGATATACCTGGCAGTCATGCAGAGGTGAGAAGCAGAAGGTGATCTTTGTGCAATCACTGCTTTACAGCATATAAATGTAAAGCTCTGCTAATCAGAAGAAAAATGGTAGCTACAGAAATTGTCTCCCTTGTTATAAAACCTAGCCTTTACCTCTCTGAATTCACCCTATTATAACTTCCATGATTCCAGCTGTGATGGTTCAGATAATCTCTGCTACATAAGAGAGCAAAAGCAGGTTTGTTCTCACCATATAGGGCTGTTTGAAAGGACCCTCCTTGAGTCTGGCTGTCACTGATGCCCGGTACAACATATGGATTTAAGTATTGCACTTGTTTTCAATCATCTAGAGAAACAATTCCAGGTCAAGCTGACAATACCCATGTTGTATTCACACCCTCAACAAGTTTATGTGGTGACTGGAACAATATCTAATCTGATTTCTATTTACCAGGTTAAAGGATGTTGCTCTTCAGAATAGACTCCCATCTATCTGAAGCACAAAATAAATTTCTTTTAAAAATAAATCAAAAGAGACTGTCAAGGCTGCCAATATGTCAGTGTAAAATGATTCTAAAATATTTTTCAATTGCAAAGTTTTTATGAGCATTTTCTCTGAAAAATCCTGAAAAAGTAAAAAAAAAAAAAAATTTACTTTCTCATGTAGTTTGTACAGACTGATTTAACATAGTGAAGCTTTAATGACCTATCTGTCATTTTTGCTCTACCCAAATACTTATGTTAGATATTTCAAAACGCATTCTAATGGCAACTGAGAATTTAAAGTTATTTATGTGATCATTCTCTCTCTACACTATTGGATATAAGTAGAGAAGAGAGAGAGAGAGAATGAGAGAATTTTTGTCTTTTACTAAATCAATTAAAATTTCAAACTTCAGATGATGCTATCTGCTTGTTTCTGTGGAATACCAGCAAGAAGATTTGCTTTCAGAAATACTATATAAAACTTCAGTGTTTTGGCCTAATCTGTCTCTAGCCGTACTAACAAATTTTCTGTTGTAAATATTTTTTTTTTCACTATTCCCTAATTTAGACATAATACTGCAAAGTAGATGGGTAAAGTGGTAGTAACATAGCATTAGTCTTTGTTTAAGGTAATCATAAGTGCCTTTTCCTTTAAAATCAGTAGAATTTCCTATGCTTCATGTTAACATGTAAGAGTTATCAGATGTTACTCTTAAAATAACATGTATTTAAATCTAAAGGTTTACACTGTTAGAGACCAGTTTCCCAACAGGTCTGTATTTAATGGCTTACTCTTACAGAGATAAATGACAACAGGAAAAAGAGAAAACTATCACAAGGGAAAAAAAATAAAGATTTAACCCTGATTGTTTCTGCTGTTCTACACAAATGAAATTGAAATACCAGATACATGAGATATATATTTCTAAACTCTGCCATATTTTTTTCTGTATCGCAAAACTAATGACAGTTAGATTCTCTACTAACCTCTATCTTGCAGATATGCTTTTCCAATGCATCTTCAAGTTAGTCTAACAGCCCATCATTAGAACTGGGTAAGAAATTTTCAAAACAGAACTTATACAATTTGACTTTTTAAGGGGAAACATTCATTTTTCTCCAGGTCAAAGTTCTTTTCATTTTAAGTACACAAGAAGTGAGTATTAGCCAATGCAACTGGCAAAGTTCGGAGCGAGAGCAAAAACTCAGGAAAAAAATGATCTTATTTCCTGAGCAACTGACAACTAACTATACTGCACATGTATTTATTCTATGTCTCTGTCACCCAATTATCTCATATCAATAGGACTGATACCCAGGAAAGCAGCTAGTTGTATATATCACTGCACATCTGCACAGTACAAGACAGGGAAAGGATAGAAACAAACAAGAAAAAAAATCACTAACAGAAGAGTTCAGCAAAGCTGGACAGCCTAAAATCAGAAATGACACAAAATATTATATATCTATGCAGTCTTATTTCTTGTACTGTGGATCTTGCAATAGTTACCAAAAAATATCTGTAAATCCTTGGATTGTATTCATTGTCAGGCATCATTTGTGTGAAGCAGTTGGAGTTGTGTGCTGAATGTGAAGTGTCTTCTCTGTAGGGCTGCATGGTTACAAAATGGAGATACTCCTTCAGAAGTGGTGTTACTCTTCAGGGATGTGCTGTGCAGGTAGGGCTTCTGTCAGTAGGTACATGCAGCAAAAATGCACCATGATAAATGATCTGCAAACATAGATATACTGACAGTTAGGAAGTTATATTGACATTCAAGTTTCCACAGAACAATATTCTGTTTTCCAGTCTTCTACACAAGCATGTCACAGCTCAAAATGACCCCTAACATTCTGCAAGATTAAAACAGATAAACAAACAAAGTAGTATATTCAAGGAATATATAACGAGACATAATGAAAGGGCAGTAGAAATCAAGGGCATGAGCAGCTTGCTTTGCTGGCAGAATAGCAAGGAATTTGCCAGCTGAACCCTCCAAACTGGTTATAGAAAGAAAACTGTGGAAATGATCCTCTCCTTACATGTGTTCGGCTGATAAGTGGAAGGGGAATTTGTGCTGTGGATTCAATGCTGACTAAGAGGATTAGAGTGACATGAAAGATGTCCCTAATGGAGAGAAGCTGTAGAAGTCGTTGAAAGCAACATCAGGAATCTCAACAGGAAGAGGCACTGCTATTTCAGGAGCTTGAATGTTAGTAATAACGATCAACCACTTTTACAACTGGATCTAGTTGCAGGCACTGCTGGAGGTAACAAGATGTACCTCAGTGAACCTGAAGAGCTGTCAAGAATAATGATCCTGAACAATGTGATCCTGAAACTAGTTAAGAATATATGAAAAGTAAAAAGTGTTTTCATGTTGGAAGTGAAAAGAATCCTTTACCTTGTGAGTAAAAAGGAACAAAAGAAAAATTAATTATTGCTGCTTTTAGGAAAAAAAATCCAAAAGAGCAGGAAAACAGGTACATCAGTTTCAGACCAAATCTGACAAGATAGTCCAGGTTCCAAAAGTGATGTATTTGGGCATAGATCACGTGCTGTACCCTTCTAGGAAAGGACAAAAAAAAAAAAAAGAAATGTCTGCACATCTTAATTTCTTGGTTTTCCAAAACATCTTAACTTGGACTTGATGCTAACAGCATTTTTTCTTTCTCTTTTTTTCTTCTTTGCAGATCAAGTAAAGGTGAATAATTGAATTCCTTCATGTGAAAAAAAAACGCACCCACAGACTTTCAGTGGTGCTTGCTGAACATTTGTGTGAGCACAGTGAGGCAGCTGGTGGTGCATTTCATCAGAGGTGACAGTGACAGTGGATCACCTCCATTGGTGCAGATTTTTATGAGCACGGCATGGAAGCTCCTATTCATCACTGGCAAAAATACAGAGTTAATGGTGGTGATTATGTTGAAGAAGAACGTTTTGTAGCTGAGAATTTACTCTATCAAGTAGTGTTGTGCAATTTATATCTGTTGTAGTTTTCATGGAAATAAATAGTAGGCATCATGTTCAGAGAGACCCATCTATACATGTAAATTTATTTCTAGCATTTTTATGATGTAATATCAAGCAGTCTTCCTCTGGACATTTTCTAAATACCTGAGAATAAGATACATACCAATAGATAGAATACAATCATGGGATTTTTTCACTAAGGAGATAAGAGGTGTGATTTTTCTCTTTTATTTTGTCTTAGATGATTTACAGAGTCTGCCTGAGGTGGAGTTAATTTTCTTCATACCAATCTGTACGGTGCTGTGCTTTGGGCTGATAGCACATGTGTTGTAGATGTTTCTGAGAAGTGTTTGCACAGCACCAACATCATCTTTGTTTCTCATGCTGCTCTGCCAATTGGTAGTCTGCAGGTGCACAAGAAGCTGGGATGGGACACAACCAGGACAGCTGACCTGAACTGACCAAAGGGATGTCCCACACCATACAACACTGGGTTCAGCAATAAAATCTGAGGAAGGTGTGACATCTTGAGTTATGGCATTTGTCTTCCCAAGTAACTGTTACATGTGTATGTCTCTGCTTTCCTGGAAATACTTGAACATCTGCTTGCAAGTGGGAAATAGTGAATGAATGTTTCATCTTGCTTTGCTTGTGCACATGACTTTAACTATTGGTATCCTGATCCATATTTTTTCTCATTTTTGCCCTTCTATTTATCCTATCCCATCTTCCTGCAAGATGCAGTATGGGACAGCTGTGGGCAGAAGTCAAACTACCATAGAAAAGAATCTTTCTTTCTGAGTTTAAGAAGCAGAAGAAAGTCCTTGACTAGAAGGTTGTCATCACAGGTAGAGAGGTAGAAGGACAAACTGAGCTGGAATTTAGTGGATGATCTCCAAAAAAAGCAGTATGATAGAGGGAAGATGGTCTCTGACAGACCAACCCTCCCAACATGAAAAGTAGAATTATTTAGTTAGTTATTTTTCTGTGAGGCAGGCAAGGAAGAATGAAGTAAAGGAAAGACAAGAGTTCATCTTTCTCATCAGGGGTAGTATTTTGGTCCCTTAATCTTGAGATAGCTCTTCATGCACTACAATCTTAAGTTTTCACATCAGAGGTCTTTGACAGCATAAAGCCATCTTGCAATTAGAATAGGAATTGAAACAAGGACCTGTTATAAATAAAAAGAACTGGAGATGAGAAAGATTAGAAACAAGGTAGCTTAACTCCTTCCCTTTCCTACTGTGTATTTGCATTCCAGGCTTCAGAAAACTCCACATCCGCTTAGTGGGTTCACTGTGACTCTCAATGTACCTTCTAGGCCCTCTCCTCTCCACAGTGTGTTCACTGAATTAGGGAATGTGGATTTATCTCTCCTCACAGAAGTTTCCACCTTACCTGTACTGCAGCAAGCTGGGCAAGGGGAAAAAGTCCTTGTTAAAAAGTCACATCCTTCTAAGGCTCTTAAAATATTTTCACAAGTATTAACTATGAGTATGTGATGTAAACACACTGTATGAACTCTTGCAGATAATAATGACAATGCCAAAGTATGAAGAGAAAGCAAATCTTTACAGGCTTTCCTAGTCAGAGAAAACATGGGACAATTTTCACAAAACCTTATTGTACAGTAACCGAAGAAAGAGATTACAGAAAGAAGACATTTGAAAGGGAGCTCTTGCTTGTCTCTTTTCCTTTTCCTTTTCTTTTTCCTTTTCCTTTTCCTTTTTATTTCTGTACAGGAAATCAAAACTAATGGGGTTAGTTCAGACTCAAGCCTAGCACATTTTAAGAAAGATAGAAAACAGCAAAAAAAGACATAGTTATGGTAGGAGCAAATTAAACTCAACAGATAACATTTCCATGTTATAAATTAATCTGGCTGGCAGTCATACATTATAGTATTGTGAGAATTAGATTGTGCTTTTGCAGTAGAACAATTCTAACACTAAGGTATAGACTTATGCTAAACTTTCTTACAAAATGGCTGCAGGGGTTGTTGTTCACAGTGAATCATTGGGGCATAGCTTAGTACAGAGTAGAGTAAGTTTGCCAAGTAGCTTGGTGGTCAGAATACCTAGACCAGGACAAGGTAACAGGGGGAGAGAGTCCAGCATGCATTGTCCTCCTGTCCCCTTGACAAATGGGGGACTGCAGGTGGACCCAATATGCATGTACTCCTGTCCCCCTCGAAAAACATGAGGGGCCTAGTATGCATTGTTCACTTGTTCCCCATTGAAAGATGAAATAAAAACAGGTAGATCATAAACTGATATAGAAAAATATTTTAGCAGACATGTTGGGAAGATTGTGATCTTGATACGTGCAACCAGTGAGTGACAGGAGAGGTAAAACCTGTGTCGGAGTGAGGGTATTTAATGAAGTGGATTTCAGTGATGCAATTGTTGTGCGATTTCTCCCTTGCCATAAGGGGGCGTGCACCCATTATTGCAATAATGAACAAATTTGCTACTTCATGAAGATCTTTGCCTGACAAGAAATTATTGGTTCCGGGCATTTCTAATAGTATATTGTTAGAAAAGACTGATAGACACTCAGATTTAGTATTATTAGAAAAAATATAGTTAAACAAAATCCCATGGCAACAACTAGTCACCTCTGTGAAACTTATTATAAAAGGAGGTCATCCTATCAGATATTGTAATTAGACTTCAAGAAAAATTTATTATGTATGTAACTAAAAACAAGTCTGGTGCTATAAGACTTGAGAAGGATTTTCTCCCGCATGTGTTGCACTATATTATTGTTGTACTTGAATGCATTCATTTCTGGGATGCAGCAGAGGAAATAAATTGCTTTGAGAAAATGTAATGATGGACTCAGCTTTAGGCAGGTTATGTGATTTACAGAGCCCGTTGTCTGATGATATATGCCAGCTTCTCAGTTCCAAATACAGAACTAGATTCCTGTAAGAGTGACATCTTATTATTATTATTATTTTTTCATATGTGTTTGCTTTGTGTAATTCTGATTTAGGTGATTAATACCTTGCAAGTAAACTTAGAGGTTATGACTATTGTTCTCTGCATAAATATGTTGAAAATGAAAACTGAAACACGTAAAGGCAAGGTAAAAACATAACTTAAAGTGTTCAAGATATTCAGAATGATACAGATACCAGTAAGGCTCTTGTAGGAATTTTGACACAAGATGCTGACTGTGTTACAAAAAAAATAATAAAGTGTTTTCAAGTGGTTGTTTTTACACTGAAGATGTCTGAGTTCTGTTTGAAGAGCTAAAGAGGTTCATCACTTCAGAAAAGATACTGTTCTGAAAATTCTAGTGGAAAATATTTTACTCTCAAATTAGGTTAGAAAGTTCTAAAAATGCTTCCTGTATGACTTTACTTATTATCAGAACTACTGTCATGAAATTGTACAATCTTAGGATTTAACCCACAACAAGTGAAATTATAGTATTGTCATTTGATCTTTATTGGGCTGCGGGAAGTGCAACCCCAGTTTCATAAATATGTGCACTGTACGGAAGAGATCTTTTGTTTCCATAGGCCAGTTTCTTTCAGTTAATGATCAGGCCTGAAAGTAAATATTTATCTTATCTTGGATTTCTCTATTCTTAATCCAACTGTGAAAAGATGAGCTACAGTAGGAACTGGATCTTATGATGGGTTCTGACTTGATCTACCTATACAAGGACCTGTTTATAGTAATATTATTCCCAGTACTGTCACACAAGGCCATACTACTAAGACACATAACTAATTTTTGTTGGCCTTCATTTCTGAAATAAATTCCTCTCCTCCACTTCTTTCCCTTTTTCTCAGCTGAGACCAACACCTGGATCATCCTACAAAACATAATTTTCTTTCCTCTTCCCTACCTCAAGATCAACAGGTAAAACATAGCATTGCTTTCTTATCATTTTTTACCCCTCTTTCTTTGTACAGAATTTGACCCGCTAGAGAAAACCACAGAAATCACTTCATGAATTATATCCTTATGATATCAATAGTGTAGATTTATTTTAAAATAAAGTAGATGAATCTCACACTAATGAAAAAGGATTTTTTTTTCAACTAGGGGCAGGTTTTTTTAATATAGCATTGGTGAAAAATCATGTTTTCTTAATAACCTCTTTGATTTTTTTTTTTTTTAATGGAAACCTAAATAGTTATTAGATTAATGATTCACTCTATTTCTTCTCTAAATTGGTGGAAAAGAGAACTTCTGATAAAGCTTTCTAGAAAGCTGGCAATTTCTGCTGCTTTCTGGGAACATCTTTGGTTTTCTACAAGTGTGTTTTGGGGAGCTGTACAAGAAGCTTTAAAGAACAATGGAAAAAGGGGTTGCCAAATCAGTCTAAGAAAGCAAACATGACAAACAACTATTTTAGTAAACAAATGAGAAAATACATTTTAGTCTTATCCTATTGGAGTGCTAGTGTTCTTAGAGGCTTAGTGTTCCAGGTTTTTAGTCCAATTTATTTTTATCTTAGAATTGCTGGGAGTTGGGGGTTGGTTTCTGCAGCAACAGTGCTATCCAGATCATTCCAGAGACCAACACTGCTATATTACTATTTCAGTTAAATACTACACACTGAGTGCTCAGTATAAGAAAAATAATATCTTGAAAACAATGGGATTTATGATTTGGACCTGAAAAAAAATCTGTTTTGTTATAGTCCACTATTAAACACCATGCTTGTTTATTTATTAATTTCACTAAATGGTCTGTCTTGAAAGAGTAAATTTTTGCTAAAATCAATGCAATCTAATGTACCCTATTGAATGGATTCATGAGTTTAAATAGACAGTAAAAATGTAAAGTAAGATTTGCTTATTTGTCAAACTCTTATTAAATGTATTTACAATTGCACAGTAAATTCTAAGAAATATACTAAAACTGAGTGATAGTGTTTCCCATTTTATAGGAGACATTGCCTCTAGTGACATTAGATTGATAAGCTACAAGAAAACTTCAGATGTCTTAAAACAATCACACTCCTATTTCAGACACATGTAGTGCTACTGTTCAGAGTTATTTTTGACCTTGATTATCCTGACATTAAATGATTCATCTGTTCTCAGTCTTCACTAAATATATACAACTTTTTTACACAATGCAGCTAAAGGGGAAAGAGATCAGAAATCCACAGTGTTTGGATTTTTATTAAGACTGTATTAAACTCACAGTGTTTCTCATTCTGGAAAGAAAAAAAAAGGAGCTCATTCCTTCATTTAGATTTCATATTTTGAAGTTGTAAAGTAAAAGCTATCTTGTGTGAAGTTTGAGTTCTATCTGATAGCTTTGAGCAAACTGTAACTAGAGTCAAATAGAGAAGAAAGCAGTATTTCTGTTTTCCCATAAGAACTAGTAAAAATGACTTGCTGACTAGAGATCATTTTTACATCTAAAATTAAATACACATGAAATAGTAAATCAGACATATAACATGATTGTACATTTCTTTTTACACCTACTTGCATGTAGAAATATATGTACATTAAATCGGAGCATTTGTGTTACTAAAATATTCATCAGTAACTAGTGAATGATTTACATTTTGGTATTGAAACTTAAGAATTTGTTAATTTTTTTTTTTCCTGATGGATGCTTAGAACTATCAAAACTCCATTGGCTCATTTACAACATATTCACAGGAGAACCAGAATTCTGTTTGACATTATAGGAAGCATTTGGTACAATGACTTATGATGATCATTTGCACTTGTAACCACAGAGTCACTGCATAGGGCAAAGCTATCAATCACTTGTGGTATGATGAAGTGCAACTGTTATCTCAGGGTATAGCAACTTGTACCTCAATGGGGCACTTGGCTTGGAGTGTATTTCCTTCAAGGGATGTTGCTACTCTTTTTCTACTGTTGGTGAAATTAAATCAGGGCAAAAGATCAAGTCATTTAATTTAACTGATGTATATATTCACTTTTCAAGGAAAACTGTGTATTTGCAGCTCTTTCTCATTTAAAATTTACATAGAAAAAAGATCATATGATCAACTCATTTTGAGGATACTACTTTACTTACTGTCTTTAAGGGAAAAAAAAGAAGTGATTAATATGAATTTTTATTTCTGGGAAAGATATTTTAAAGTCCATTTTCTCAGGGATAACCCTATGTCTTTTAATATACCTAGGACTGGCTTTTAAATAATTACTTCTCAGTTTACTGACTCTTACTTCATTGAAACACTTATTTAAAATAAATATGACATTGAAAATGTTATAGACACTTCTCAGAGTTCCTTGTTTCAATAGCTGAGTCATCAATTACTGTCTTTTTCTTTAAAAAAAAAAAAAAAAAGAGTTTTAATTAAATGAGATAGAAGAATTGGTCAAGAATATTAAATATGTTTTCTGGCCTGATCTCAATAAAACACTTAATTGGTTTATTTTTGCTATTGGTAAATAAGGATATATAAAACAAGAAATGAAAACCATATTCTGGCCATCAACTCCACAAATCAATATATGTTAAACGTAAAGTCTCAGGAAACAGGAAATTAAATGACGCCTTTCACAGATTAATGTGGACACTTATTAATGTGCCTATTAATTTGCAAATCGACTCATATTAAATCTTACTGGGGTAAGAGATAAAAGTAGAGTGCATTTGAATACTACTTTGAGTGCTAAAGCTCACCTATTACTTAACAGTGCGGTTCCCAGTTTCTATGAAATTCTACAGAAATTGATGGCTTATGGAAGTTTCCTAGGGGTTCATATTCAACAGAATTATTAAATGGTGGTAAGCTTGCTTGGACATTGTATTTATTTTCTATTTAAACACAGATTTACATAATACGTTTTTTTACGTTTCCTGGCATTTTCATGTAAGCAGATTTGTTCGTTTTCCATGTGAGCAGAATGCTGACATGAATCACTTCTGAATTTGAGCAGGACTGCAGACAGATGCTAGGTAAATTTTCTGTATTGCTGAATATTCAACAGAGAGACTTTGCATAAAATATAGCTTTGCCCAGATTATCAACAGCAAACTGGTGGTTTTGAAAATAGTCCTTCATGGAGGTCTATAGGTCAAAGAACTTTTGATCTCCCATCAGTTGCCTGTTTCCTCACATAGAATAATATCCAACAAACAGTCCCAATCTCATTACTCATTTTTAAATGTGGGCCATTATGGTAAATGCTAAAGCTCCTTCAGACTTCAAGAGAAGCAGAATTTGAATCAGTAGTACAACAGTTTCTGTTTTGTTTAGGAAGATTTTGTAATAGCGTTAGATTTTATTTTTAGCCTTTCTTTTTAAGAAAGTTAGATAAAAGTGCAGAAGTAGAGGGGGGTGGGGGGGGAAATAGAAAACTAAACCCACAGTGTTCTTCCTATAAACCGGATTGTTTTGAAGAGAA
>JANHGO010006409.1:0-21439 GCA_024606505.1 Aquila spilogaster
ATAATTGCAAGTTCTGTAAAGTGAGCAAAACGCTGCTGCCTTGCTTCACGGTTATTAGGGTCAGGAACTTGGGGCCATGGCTGTGGAGGTGAAAAGAGACAGCGTATATATGTGAAAGATGAAAAGAGAACAGGATGAGAAGATGAGGTGAACAGAGAAAGAAGATGAGTGAGACACACTGGAATATTAGTTGTTCTATACAGAACTATGCCTTAAGCACTTCCATTCTACCAAATACTTCATCCCCAACCCTGACTCCTCATACTTCCACTTCTTCCTTATTATTCTTACTATTATATATTTCCACTGGTAAGAATATTTACCGTCACTTTGAGCCTGTCAGTGAACGAGCGCTGGTTGCACTGCTGTTGAGCAGCCACAAGCTTTTCAATCATGTTTAACTGTTCAGGTGTCAGCTGGTGGGAAGGGCTTGGTGGCTGTGGAGGGTTTGGACGCACCACAACTGTCCGCGCCTGATCGTCCTCCTGCTTCTTCAGCTTCTTCAGCCGAATCTGCTCTTCAGACAGAACATCTACAATAGGAACAGCCAGAGATCAGCCATAGAGGAACAATGGAAACCTCACTAAACACAGGGTAGCATGCTGTGGATGGAGAAGCAGATATTACAGCTGCCAGCTTCTGGCTTACTCATGTACAAGATACAGATAGCGATACTTATTTCTGTCTCACTCTTTTCTCCACTTGTTCCATTGCTTTTCTTTTAATTGTACTGTTCTGCAAAACATTCATAAAGGACAGTGAACACATGAAGCTCCCATCATGCTGCCCTGCAGGTGTCAGAAATGGCTTTTGCCATTGAGCAATTTCTCAGAATATCATATAATGTAGTCCAAGAGGTGCTCTCTCCGCATCGCGATGAGTCCATTATATTTTATATAATCTTGTTGTTTTGTCTTCTTCTGATATTGCTAAGTTAACAGTTTGTGTAATCTAAGCTTCTCCTTAAGAGGTCAGAGTCAGTACTGGATGGAGTTAGACCATGAAAGGACAACTCTCTACACAGCCCATCTGCAGCAGAAATGTACAGCAAGTGGAATAAAGAAAGGACAGCTTTGTATAAATCCTACTGAGGAGGAATGCAAGCCCTTCTGGAGTAGGGCTGGAAGCCTTCAGTCACGATGTCAAAGAGTGATACTGCTTAGATTCAACACTGCAGAAAATAAAACAAGTCAGGGGTATGTGCTTGTGGAAAGTCTTATTGAACCATTTGCTCATGAGTTAAATTAATTTAGAGGCCTTTAACCAAGTTAATTGAAAAAAAAATCAATTTTTGATGCAGACATTTGTTGTTTTTTTAAGTCAAAGCTGCAAAAACTACCTGCAAGCCACATCTAAATCACCCTGTGAGCTAGAGATAAACGAACAAAAAGCAGAAAGCAGACTGGAGATCAAACTGTATCTTCAAAAACATAAATAAAAAATAAAGCTTGACCTTGCTGAAAAAGCCTTTGGTCATTTTTTAGGCAGAGGTAACAAGGAAAAATGGGTGCTATGCAAGAAGGCAGGCCCCAAAATTGAACAAGTATAAACTTGCACTCCTCAGAAGAACTCCGTTAAACATGAAGACAAGAACTAGGCAACTACTGTGACAGTGTGTTCTGAAGTGGACAATACACAGGATTGGAGGGAAAGCCCAAGAGCATAACACATTCAAGCTGAGATGAACCTTTATCCCAGACTTCCAATAGTAAGGGAAAGTATGCATGCACACACAAAGGCATTCAATACAATTGTCACATCAAACGTGACCTGTAAGATTGAAGAATGCTACTCTCAATATGATTTTAAGAATGGAAGAGACTGGTTCAGGCAATTACAGTCCCTCATCTTAGGTCTCAGATGCATGAAGAATTATATCTGAGTAACAAGTTACCAAGCATCAGAAAACCTCGCCAACTGCCTATGTACAAGCTTCCTTCACCACACTAAATTCTAAGTAATCTGAGCCACTCAGTTTTCCATGAAGGAGCTATTAAATGTCATGGCGCATGCTGGTTTAAGAAAGATAAACTGGCCATGAATGACTTCAGTCTGGGAATTAGAAGAATGTCTCCAACAATTTGTAGAGGGAATGACTTTCCAAATAAACAGCTGGGGAAGAAAAAAATCTCATTTTTTGTCATGATTAACAAGGCAAATTTATGGCATGGATTACAGTGCTGACAAGACAAGTGATAAAATGACTCAATGATTCCTTCTGGCATAGTTTTCCTGAGCTGAAGTGTATCCTCTGTCTTCACCAAAAGACAATAAGTTAACACGGAAACATAATGAGGCTTTCCAGTAGTATCTACCTGCAACAGAAAAGTAATGGGGCAGGTGGGCAGGCAGCCTTACAGAATCATTTTTCAAGTACATCTCTATTTGTAGCTCCCAGAAGCAAGGGGAAACAGTGCAGAGACAGCCTACGTAAAGCTGATCCAAACCAGTGTGGAAGATTATATACGTTAAACACGCTGTGTTTCAGCTTGCAAAAAATGAAAAGCACATTTTCTCGCTGCAGCTCACTGGGGCTTACTGCTTTTGCAGAAGTATATTTTAGAGATGTTTCTGAAATACTTTGTGTTCTTCACTGGTTGCTGAACGTCAGAAAAAGAGAGTTCACACAAAGTTAATGCTAAGTGAGCATCCATTCAGTCAGACTTGGTCAGCAAAGGGATGAAACCTGGGAGCCTTGTCAAAGGAGCGCTGTTTCTGATATGTGAGCAGGAGCATTGCTGAACATTCAGAAACAGCAGTCTTATGGTCCCGTGAGAAAAATAACAAGTTCACTAAAGGCAGCGACAAGACTGAGTCTGCACAAACACAGCTGCAGTACTGTGGTGCTGCCCTTGACCTCTGTCACGAGGTGAATACAGGAAGTGCTTTTTGGCATTTAAAGAGCATGGTGACAAACCTCATAGCGCAGACCAAAAGACAGACAGAAGTCCAAGTTTACAGCTGACAGCATACTGAAGAACGTGCAAACCTCAGCTGCGACTCTTTTCTCTTATGTCACATTCCATGAGTTCTTACAAAACAGTGTTTTCAAAGAATACAGCGGGGCTGGGGATCACAGCACATCACTGTTGTTTCACCAACAGCCTCACCTCTCCATGTAATCTCTGCTGAGCTCCCAGCACCTTCCCACATGCAATCCAGTCAGCAGCACGCATGGCTCACTTGTGCTCCCCAGGGTTCACACCGTCCTCTTCCTTACACCCACTCCCACTGGCCACCAGCCCACTCCTACCCCCACATCCCAGCACCCACCAGCACCACTTCCTGCACTCACACTGCTCCCGCATGCCTGCCTCCTGGCACTTGCGCAGCCGGCACTCCTGACACTTGCGGCGCATATACATGTCCATCTCACACTTGCCGCCATTCTTGCAGACGTACTGGGCGCCCTTGATGACACTGCGGCGGAAGAAGCCCTTGCAGCCTTCACAGCTCAGCACGTTGTAGTGGAAGCCTGAGGCCTTGTCCCCACACACACTGCAGACTTCATTTCCCAGCATCTTGGGGGCTGGGCCCTTCTTCCGCTTCAGCGGGGGGTTTTCTATGCGAAGAATAGCAGCAAAAAAAACAAAATCAAAGAAGTCACACACACAAAAGGGAAGCGTGGTGTTTGCAACTGACGGTCCCATTCCTTACAATGACTAATACATTCATTCAAACTCACTGTCTCCTAAATACATGGATGAAAAGATAAAGTCACCCGTTTCACTCCTTTTGGGCAAGCATATCTTCTGCAACAAATCAAATATTGACATAATCCAAACAGTTCCATGCCAAATATGTAAGCAGATGTAGCTTTACACTTGACCCTACTATGGGGCAGATCAAAGTGATAAAAATGCGTTCAAGCCTGATGTTCTTCTGCACTTTCCATCGGCGGGAATGAGTTAGCCATCTAAGAAATAGATGCTGAAAAACTGAGCTGAAATTCAAGACTGCACAGAAATGAATTCTTTTCAAAATTCATCTCCAGTTGTCTTACATCCATTCTCTGCCATACTCATACACAAGAGTAAAGAAAAATGGTTCAGCAATCAAACAGTCCTGAAAAACCGGCCTGAAACCGTGACACTACAAAAAGACTGAGCAAGCAATTCCTATAACCAGAATACAAGGGAAAACCTTCAAGACAGAACACAACTCTGAGCAGACAGGGGCAAGGAGCAGACAAGCACTGCGAGAGCTCTGGTAACCTCTGTAACTCCAAAGCCATCATTTATTTTTCAAGATGACTGCTCCTCGCTCCTTAAACTAAAACATTCTCACTCTCAGAGTTCATTTGCTAAATCTTGTTACTCCATTTCAAAAAAATGTCTTCACTACTGCCTTGCATTTTAGATGGTTTTGTGCAGCAGTTCCCAGTTGTCCCTACTTCATTCTCAAGGATCTTAATTCTGTCACAAACTGTATGTTCCGAAAACATCTTTGGACTGCTCCAGCCTGTCTCACCTTAAAGCATTCTACTCAAATGCGCACTGATGTCCTTTGTGCACTCCCCTCCATATTAGCCATTTCCGTTTTCATTCCACTAATTCTAGTCACGTTGTCATCTGACATGTTCTACACAGCTCAACGCATGTATTTTTCTGTTTGATGTTATAGATCCTTCTATGGCAGCTTTCATAAAGACTACAGACAGAATGGCCTCGATAAGGCTCAGAAATTATTATTAGTGTTCTTCACTTCATATTGGTTTTCAGAGTTAAGTATCTGGGTGTTGATTTTCAATTCCATTGACTTTGCAAAGGTCTGCAGGTCATTCATTTTGGCATGCACATCTCATTGCAGACTGGAGATCAGGAAAATGTCAGCAGAAAGGTTAAGCCTCTGATATTCTCCTGTCTTGATTTACGGTACTTCTCTTCCCGCAATCTATTACAAAGAAGAAATTATACAATGCCTGTATTTATTTCAAGTCATTCAGCCTCCTTTTGCATATATATTAACTGGTGTAATAACTTTGATGAAGCTTTGAATCATGTTCACATTTCTAGGTGACAGCAAGGTATACCACTAACTCCACATGATGGATCCATCCAGCACAGATCTTTTGACTGCTTTTACTGAGTTACCTAAAGGTCTGACAACCATTCTTATGACTGCTTTACTGAGTCAAATAGGCTTAAGTTTTCACCTAAGGAAATTATTTTCCATTTTGAACATTAGGCATTTTAGTTATACTGCTTATTATTGTCATTTTGCATAGTCAAAGGCTGAGATGTATCAAGTTTGACCACCACCTTGGTACCTTTGGCTCTCATTATGGTCCTCCTTCTTTAGTAGATTCACTGTTCAATCATTTTATCCACATTTTGTGGCTTTCTTGCATCTTTTGCAAAGCATTAATTTTTTTCTTCTGTCCTCAAATCCATTTTAAAGACTTTTGCTGGAAGTTTGTATAAAGCAGTATCTCTTCCCCTTTCAACTACTCTCTTTGTTTCCACTTTACTGATGGGTCCTAGGTCAGTACTGTATCAGGGACTGGCCACTGCCTCGTTGTTCAACAGCTGACTGCATTAATTCATCATTCCTTCATTAAGTTGCTGATGTGATGCTGGAAACCTTACTTGGGCTTTCTTTTTCTTCCTGTTACCTGTCCAGTGATGTCCTACTATGTCTTCTTACATTTCAAAGATACAGGATTCTGCACATCAGTGGCAATTACAACTGTAAAACTTCAATTCTCTTTCTTGATATGCCTTTAAGTTCAATTCTTTGTGGAAGATTATTCTTTAATTCTGGTGCCAATCTTTTTTTTTATGCCACATAGCTTCAGAATATCATGGCCTAGTATGTCTAATTATTGTGAATATATACATTCTAGGAAAATAAGTACATAGAGGATAACTCCACTCTCCTTTTGTAACGTCAATCTGCAAGAACCTAGCATTTCATTGCAGCACTACCCCTTGTTGGACTGTCACCTGCAGTAAAGCTTTGCTGTTCAGCAGCTGTTGATAAAGCTAACAAAAAGAAATCAAATTTTACTGCCATACAGACATTGCTTCTAGAACGTCAAATTAGCAGAAGACTCAACATCTTTACCAGCTAGATAAACTCAGTCATCTTCAACTACCAGTAATGGATTCTAGTCTTAGACGTTGGTGTCTCAGATGTAGAAGTACTCACTCTAGAATTTTTCCAAGTATCAATATTATTCACACCTTAAAGAATGGAATCCCTTTAGCTTGTAAGCATTTAATACAAATTTCTCCATACCTGCATGTTTAGGGGGGTTCTCTGAGCCAGAGAAGAGTGAAAGCCCTTCCTCCTCCATCTCAAATACACTTGCCACCCTCTTCCCATGGTCCTGTGTGCTGAGTTGAGTGGGACCCATGGAGGCCACACAGGAAGGGCTTGCTATAATCTCATCTCTGCAGCATTGTTACTGCAGAGTAAGGGGCAGCAGGTGTCTTTCTTCAAGGTCTTCAGTTTTCCTCTGCTACTGAAAGTCAGAAAGGAAGCACCTGTGGAGAAAAACAGGCAAAAAAGACAAGAGTTCAGCTACTGAGACTGTTAACTCCCAAAATCTATTACAGAATGCATCTCAAGCAAGCAACAAGATTGTTTCCTTATTAAGGGACAATTAACTTCATTTTTTATCAATATTTATTCCCTTGAAATAATATTTTAACAAACTGTGGTAAAGATACATGAACAGCACACTCAGACAAAAAACTGTTTATTGTCTCATCAAAGCAGGACAAACCTCCATTACCGCTAGCACCACCAGGGGACTTCAGCCCTAATCTTTCCAAGTATGTGAGAGGGAAATTCCACACACTACAATCAGGGGCTTCCAGGAACCAATTACTCATTGCTGCCAGCTGTGCTGAATTTTGTTGCATGCACTCCAGAGCACATAGAAAACTGTAAAAGACAATTCTGATACGCTGATATAGCAACGACTACTTTCCCTATTACTGGCAGCAGCTGAAGGCTGTGCCAAGGATCAATGATGCATCAAAGATGAGGATTACAAATCCTCCCCTGACCTACAAAAATAAATGGAAAACCAGAATCATACCTAAGGGAAACCATTGCCATTACGACACTCTCAGGAAACATTCATCACCAATCTTCTGGGGACATCCTTTTCTGGAACTTGGAAATCAAACTAAAAAGCATCCTTATTATAAAGCGCTGACTGCACACTACATAACATGAACCTGGAAAGTGAATCCAACCACTTTTTCCAAAAAGCTCTACTACCTAAACAGAAAAAGTCTTACCAGTTAGATGGCAAAGACTTAGTGAAACTGATGTAAACTGCTAGTGTAAACACACCTTTATCTGATCCAACATGCATATAGATCACTTGATCTTAATTCTGTGATTTACCAATGCAAGCTAAAAGGATTAACTGATTTAAAAAGCAACTGCCTTAAAGGCCAAGACCAGTTTAACTTGGCCAATTGAGTTCAGGACTGGAAGTGTGCCACTCTCTAGAAGAGAGAAGGTGACAGAAGGCTGTGCAGCAGTACGAATATAAAAGCATGAGGTAAACAGGGACATGTGTTACACAGTGCACTGCTGATTAGGAGAAGCAGAGGACTGCTGCCTCAAGCCCCTTCTTCCCTCCTGTGTATTTGGACCAGACCATGAAACTTCTCTTAGAATGCCAAAGGCAAAAGACAAAAGCAGTTGTCCCACAAACCACCCCCTCACAGAACTCTGAGAGCAACAGTCATCAAGTATAAATCCAGTCATACTGTCAAGATTGCTGGGCTCTTGCCATGCCTCATTATGCTGTGGCAAACAACAGAAGCAAGTGTTAAAAACCATATATTAAAAAAGAAAAACATTTATGTCACCTTTGTAAACACAGACTCAGACTGCATAAAGAACTCAAAACTCCCTCCCCTTGATGTACACAGCCACTCCATCACTGCGGAAATAGACTAGCATAAATGCAACTGCAGCAAATGTAGAACTCAAAGCCACAGAAGAACTAGAAATCCTAATGTAAAAAACCGCAACATAACTGATCTGATTTGCAAACAATCTAAAGAGATTCACAGTTCCCAAAAGAACAGTGTGGGTATCACAATTAACTTTAAAAAATTATCCACAGTAAATCCTGCAGCAACAGAAAACCTTGCGGAGAGGCACAGAGCACCACCTGGACACGGGAACTTCAGTGAGAGAAACCCAGAGCTGCTTTGTATTCCTACACATATGCTCCTCATCGATGCACATTTTCAGATCTCTTGGAACATCTCTGGGCACAAAACAGAAAGCTAAGATGCCTGAGTACATCTCCACATTCCTTTAAGTCACACAAAAGATTCACTCAAGCATTTATTACTGTGAAGAATGAAACACTGTTGGTAGTATCACAGCACTTCTTGAAGAAAAGGTCTGATCCTCCAGCTGATGGACGGAGTGACAGTGCTCAGGCCCTGCTGCCTGCAGGCAGCGACACAGCCCTGCTGCATCCCAACCACAAGCTGCAATGTATTCCGGGAAGAAAGGGAGGAGGAGGGCTCCTCCTGATGGGATTACAAAATCATGTCATCCACATAATCACGACTGACATTGCAAGAGTGAAACTTGTTGTCAGCAGGACATCTGGAGCCCAAAGGGGAGGTTGTTCTTTTTTTTTTTCTTAAAAAGAGACTGCTGACTTCCGGACAATGTCTGAGCAGCCTGCAGGCACCCAGGACATGGCACGGGTATGGCCACTACCTTCATGCTGTGAAACCAGTCCATGAGTTTCCACTTCATGCACCAGCCTCTGTCACTGCCCCAGCAGAATGGGCCAGACAGGACCAGGGAAGTTGAGAGGCCAAGGCTGCTCCTAAGACATAGTATTTTTAGTTTTGTAGATGCAGTAACAGTTCCAGGCTGTGGAAAAGAGACCAAACTACAAACAGCAGCAGTCTGGAAGAGCTAGGTAATGAAAGCTAAACTAGCCTTTTCCCCACGGGCAGATACACGAGGCTGCATGATTAGGCAGGGAGTTAAGTTTCACAGAAATATATGAGGGTTGTTTTCACATGACTCCAAATGTTCTTGAGTTCTGTACTAATATTCATGTTATCAGAGGTTCATAACTCCCGATTTGTACCAGCACTTCAACTTCAGATAAAGAAGGGTGATGCGAGCCCGAACTACAAAAGGGAACATGGTCTTCTTGACATCATCTCCTGCACTGCCTCCCACTGTCTGTCTCAACTCTGTCAGTTTTAGAAACCAGCACTGGCCAAGTGACAAGAGATGGAGTAATCACTTCTCCAACACAGCATCTTCAATGGAGGAACTTGGTGAGCATATACTCCAGTGAAGAAGCACACGTAGATGAAAGGCTGTTAGAAACAACTTTCCACCAGCCCCTTGTCACTCATGTCTCAGATGAGACATTAAACATTTCTGAAATGCGCTGTTCCTTACGTCTTTTCTTCCCACTCTGATGGTCTCCAGATCAGCACTCCTCAAACAAAATACTGAAGTAGGGACTAGAGAGGCCTGGCTCTTGCACCTCATTCTTACTGCCGGAAACCTTCATTACTCCCTCCAGCAGCAGCCTTGTCTGAACCCATACCCTCAGCTAGAAGACCTCTTCTGAGCCCAGCTGGAACACTGATGCACTCTTTTGAAAATATCTTTGACCAGACCTGTCCTCAAGGGCCCCAAAACTACAGAACATGCCTATTTTCCATCCCATACTCTCAGAAGATAAGTAAAGGATATGGCTTTGAGCAGCACAGCACACAGATGAAGAAGCCAAAGGAGCCAGATGTAGTTACTGTCATTACACTTCTGATAAAAATGTCTGTTCTCTCCACAGCATTCTTCATCTGGTGCTTTCCAGAAGAAGTTTACAGACCAGGAACCAAACCAGATGCGAGTACATGTCTGGAGAAACTGTGCTGTGGAGTGCACGGATAATGAGAGGAAGAGCACAACGGGCCTTTCACTTCCAAGCAATGGATGCTCAGAGGAAATGGTGCCTTTTTAAGAAGTTTATGCAAGTCTCGGGGATCTTTCAAAAGAGGAGTTACTGGTCAGTCCTGGTAAGTTACAAAATCCTACAGCCGTCAGACAAGAGAAAATAAGTGGTTATGTTTTCGTTCTCTAATGAATCACAAGTGCACACTGCAGCACGTCAGCACCAACAGAAGAGACCTTGTACACGTATACATGTAGTACTATGACTGTGCCCACATGTCACATACCTCTGTGTCAACAGGACTGCACCTGTGTGGATGGGCCTAACAAACAGGCTGCTGGAGAACCAATGTGTCTGAAGGGAAGGACTTTCAGAGAAACTTAGAGCAGGGATATAATTTTGCATTTGGGCTTCTAGATGCATTCTGACATGCAAAACAATCCCCAATTTGAACCTACCTCTGAAAACTGGGTCAAAATAGGGTCTTAAGGATCTCTGCTGAAAGCTAGATTCTCAGTGTGCACACTAGTGATGACAACTTGGGTACCAAAAGCTGGTTGTCAATCCGAATGGCTGAGTAAAAAAAAAACACTGTTGGACTGACACATCACAGAACCTACAGCATTGGCAGAGAACAAAACCCCTTAGGAGACACTATTTCAATTCTTTAGTAAGTACTAACAGGTATTTTGCAACCTAATGTTCTTCCTATACCTTCTCTGGTGTGGCAGCCAGAGTACCTGCAAAAAAACGCGTCCAAAAATGTGTCAGTATCCTGTATTTGTCTCAGAGAAACGAAAGGTTATTCCTAGCTCATGCCAGCTCATTCCTCTGCTTTGCCCTCTGCATCCTCGTATTTCTCCAGAAATGCTGGAGCAACTAAGAGGTCTGTAAGAGCACAAGAAGTAAGCAGCTAACAGGTTTCACTTCGGAAAGAAAGTGGCAAGAGACACTTGTGCCTTTCAGGGGAGAAAAAGAATCCTATTTAAATCTGTCATGTTCAAAATAAAGTAAGATTCAGTGTGAAAACCAAAAAAAATCGAGAAAGCACCAACTTCAGATTGTCAAAGGGAGGGACAAAACATGAAGATGCAAGGTATGCAAAGAAGCACAACATGAGAGGACTGATTTTAACATTCTGTTTACAAACCAGGGCAAGAACTGCTCTATAACTGTGAGTGAACAGCAACTAGCTCCATGCCCTAGTTGCAGTTTCCTTTCTACAGAGAACTGCACTGACCCTGACTGAAATTGCATTACCCTTGTGGATGTCTCAAGCATAAAGACAGCTACAAAATGGAATTAGCCTGCAAGCCCGCCTGTCTCAACAGTAGAAAAGCTACAGCACAGAAAATTCTTTTATTCGCTACCAAGCTAAGCTTCAGCAGACCACACTACCAGTTGCCCAAATGTGTGGCACTTGTCCACAAGCATTGCAAGCTGCTGCCACCTACAACAACCACACAAAGCAATTACTCCTGGCTGCAGCCAGCTGCCCATGGTGGGCTGCACTCAGATCTCCTGTCCCCCAGTTAAGGGTCTTATTCCCACCTCTGCCTCTAGTTCTGAGTCTTAGAGCCCATGACGGATGAGAACAGGAAGGCGTAATGATGGAGTGCACCAGGATGGAAGGTGGTATTCTGTAAGACTGTTTCTGCCTATTCCTCTTAGGCTTGCCAAGGAAGGGAAAGTCAGGCTATTACAGAAAAACACCCTAAAAGAGTTTTTAGCTTTGGGAGACTGGAGGGCAGTCTCTGTAATTTTCAGACCTTTTACTACAACAGTGCAAATATTTCTACACACATCTGTCAGTCTGTATCCAGTATGACTTAGATGCTCAGAACACACACAGTATGCCATTATCAACAAGCAGTGGCAGCAACAGAAAATCCAAACCGTTTCTGCCCAAACTCAGGGAAAAAGGACTGAAAATAGGACTGAAGCAAAAGAGAAATTTCTCTCCACTGAACATCTGCAAATTCGTTGGCAAAGTAAATTAGAGTCATATGACACAACGGCACTACCAAACAGAACACCATAATTCAGGGCAGAATCAGCCCAAAGGCTTTGTTCTGTATCAAAATCCAAACTCACCCCTAGGCTGTGTGTCCATAACACAGGACTAGCTTCTTTCCTACACAGGGCACTCTGGGAACAGGGCTTCCCAAACTATCCCTGAGATGAAGACAGAACATGCCAGCTCCAATCATGCCCAGGAACTTACTAGCACTGTAGAGGAGCTCCTCACCCCATTGTTCTTCAAGTCAGCTCTCCCATATACACATCTCATCCAGCAGGAGATGCTCTCTCTCCTCTCACCTCTCTCTCTCCAAAGACTGAGGTTTTGGGTTTGCCCTTGCCTTCACCTCTTGGTTTCGGCCTGATCAAAGGGTGCCATGTCAAAACAAGAAGCAAGGGGAAAAGAGTGATACAGAGACTGCTCTCAGGGTGGGTGAGATCCTGAAGTGGGCTGAGCCTTTCTGTTTCCTCCCTCCCTCCCTCCCAGCTGCCCTTGATCCCACAGAGAGGAGGAGAAAGGAGACAGGGTTACTGTAGTTCACTTGTACTGCACACAGGGAGCTCTCTCCTCTCTTTTCCTGTTTGCATGGAAGCATCAGTCCCTCTGACAAAGGAAAAGAGAAAGAGGCAGAAAGGGAGCGAGAGAACAGATAACGGTAAGAAAGGATAGACTATTCCCCAGTTAATTAACTGAAAATTAATAAGTCTATCAGGGCTGATGTGGCACCTTGCTGACATGAAATTCCTCTAGAGGCCACTGACCCAGGTTCCCTTGAAGTCTACAAAACAGCGTAAGTCACATTGAGGTAGCAAAGCTCCAGTCCCTTCTATCCCTCCTAGGCTTTCTTCTGTCTCTTTCCCCTCAGCTTTCAAGCTTCTGACTAATCTAGACAGGAGTGTGCACTGGCTTCCAGCAAGTAACAGCACCCCCAACCATCCTACCAAATGACAAGCCACCATCTCCCAGCCCAGCCTGGACAGCTAAGTCATGGCCCCACATCCCAGTGTGGGGTGCAAAGGGAGCATGGCTGCTCAGAGTGACGCCGGCTTCCGCAGCAACCACAGGGGAGAATGCGAGCAGAACTTGCCATTTGCAGCTGAACTGCAATAATCCCCAGCTCCTGGCTGCAAATCCAGCTCCAACTGTCAAACAGCAGTTTGACGCTGCTATGAGCGCTGACCTTCAGACAGCAGGAAGCACAACCGAGGCTCTGACAGAAGCTTCGAACAGGAAAAATCCCATCTGTGCTCCTCCCAGGAGGATGAAGCACACAAAGCAGAACAGCTGACCCTCCTCCTATCAAAGGAGCAAAGGGCAGTGCTGTGCTGTTCCTTGGAAGAAGGGGAAGGGAGGAGATCCAGCCAGCAGCCTGCTCTGCTGAGTGTGCGTCAGCATCAGCTGTAAGAGCACTCCCTATGGAAATTCACCTTGTAGCAGCGACAGCATTCTTTTGCCAGTGCCACTCACAGTTTCTCCATGCAAATTAAGCTATCCAATCATTAAGTCTTTTTTTCCCCTTGCACATTTAAATATATCTATACAAAGGTGGTTTTGCTTTGTTTCATTTTCTTCCTATGGCACCTATATTGGCTATTGGTGTAATTCTCTTGTACTTCTGACCACACTGCCAGAGAAAACAATACAGGTAAAATTAAATGCAAAAAGTATTCAAGCAACCTGTGAAGTTATCTGCTAAACAGCAGGAATTAAAGTTATCCTCAGACTTGTTGAGAATACGATTCAAAAGAGATGGGAAATACCCAATGTCAGTTGAATTAGAGGTAGCAGCAGTACGTAGCTATGTTTAAACAGCCTGTTTGTTTTTTTCAAATGGGGTCTGTGCATTAGTGGAAAAACGAAGAGTTAAAGAAACCTCTCTCTCCAACCACTGTGTACTACCACCTTGGCACTATACAACAGAGAGAAAAAGAGAACCATAACTGACAGCCTACGTTCTCTCTTTCTGAACTTAAGTCCCACAGATATTACATCACTGCTTCAGAGAATACAAGTCTGACTCACGAGGGGTGTGAGATGTCATCCCAATGCTATCTCCAAACTGAAGGGAGATGAAAATGAGCAAAAACCAAAGAAATAATGGTGACTACCCAAAGTAACATCCTGATAGCGGAGATCATGGAAGAGGGCTAAACCCAGCCCACAGCCAATAAGAGAACCAAAGAAATTACGACCAGAGAAACAGCACTGCTGGCCTTTCTTTGCACATAGAAAATAACAATGAATAATCGCACACTGCTTTACCTGATGGTTTCTTTAAAGATAATTTAATCTCCACTGAACTCTGAGGGAATAACATCCCATGACCCCCACCTATTCTAACCAAGTGTCTCCAGCAGCTAGCATCATCAAGGGGAGATGCGCTTGGCTCACCAGGTGGTCTCAGACAATCTCTTCAGTATCAGCACCCAAAAGTTCTGCTGGTTCCTCTGAGGAAGAACACAGACCAATTCATTGACATCACCGAGCTGAAACAGGTGACAGCACTAAGAAACAGCAGCAACCTTTTGCCAGCAAGACCAGATGACAAAGGCCAAGCCAAGCTCCCTGGACTGTACGGTGAATCACAGCAAAGCCTGAAAGAGAACTTAAAAGCACTCAGCTAGGCCAGATCACCCTCTCTCAAACTGGTCTCTATCCTCCAGCACCTCTGCAACAGAAGAACACAAGGCAAAAGAAGAAAGAAAAACCAAAGTAGAGGGCTGTTAGAGGTACAGTTGTTTGTTCATTTCTCTATTTCCTTCTTTCCACCCACTTCCTTTCATGCATATCATCATAACTAACACAGGACTGTTTCTGAGAAACAGCTTTTTATAGTGCATCTATATAGCACTTAGTATCCAAGCACCATCCCACCTAAAAGCATCTATCAAAACAAATACTACCGCTCATCACAGGCAAAACAGAAATACAGTACTGGATTTCAAAGCAGGCAGGAAACTCATTAAGATTCCCTTAAGGGCAGTAGGGGAAAAGCACTGATTCCCATTCATAGAAATATTATCCCTAGATGTAGCACAGAGGTCAGGAAAAAATGACAATACTACAGAAACACTCATGTAAAGAACATATCAAATGAACACTGGATCTGAGTCTAAGTTGCTTCAAAGCAAGCTGGACCATTCCACATCTTGGCCTATTCAGCACTCATCCATTACCTAGGATACATTTTGGCAGATTTTGCTAATGTGGCTCTTAGAAGAAGGGCAGAAGAGAGGCAGAGCTTCCCACCCTACAGCTGAATTATACATCCAAACCTAAATCAGCAAGAAGAGATCAGAAAAACTGCCACGAAGCACAGGAGGAACGGGCATTTAGGGATGTAGGTGTGCAGACCAGAAGACTATTAGGAACTCTGTTGGAAGGCAGACTTGCCCTGCTTTTGACTTTACTATCCTAGATCCTGGTCCTCATGGTCTATTTCTGCTTTGGGGTCATTTCAGCTAAACACTTACAAGGTACAATAACAGCAAGATAAGGAGGAGGAATTATTTTTCTTTTTTAAACAAACCCACAAGTGAAAGCTTGAAGGGAAAGGTTAAAGGCCTGAAAATGAGAGAAAGAGGATCCGTGTGACAGGAAGGGAGCGTGTGAGAGGGCGTGTGACAGTCTGCGTAGCAGAATGTGTGTGTCGATCCCATTCCCTCTGAGGTTCCCGGCCAAAAGCAGAGCTGAACTTTCTGCAGACTTTGTCCTGCCAAGTCATGTTCCCTTCTCGCACCGCCTGACATCACCGCAAACACTCAGCTGGAAAACAGTCCGGAGCAGGGCAGAGTCCGCTGTGGCAGCACCAGCCAGTGGGATGGCTGCGCAGTGGCACACCCTCCAGCCAACCGAGCGGAGCCTCTGCACCTGCAGGTAATCTCCAGGCACCTGGAGCTTCACCCTGGTTCATCCAAACCGAGCCCTAACATAGAGCAAGGGGACCTGAGGTGCTAGCAGATCGATGGTTTTCTACAGCCCAAATTCCTACAGCCCAGAACAAATTGGAAATCTGCACAAAAGCTCTAACAGAGAAAAAACGAAGGAACCTAACTATAAGACTGTCAGGTTTCATCTAAGCAACAAACTGCAAGGAGCCCACCCCATTCCCAGCTCCTGTGCAGTCCTTCCAGGAGGAGGAGGAGGAAGCAAATGGCAGAATTCACAGGCCACCAACCAACAGACCACAAGCCAGCAGCTCTGCACAGGTGAAAGCTCGGGCAGGGGCCATATGAAACAAGCGAGCAAACATTATTCCAGTCAGAGAGCTCCTGTCAGCCGTCTTCTCAGAAACAGCTGCATACCCCCAGCAGTGTGAGCATGAGCGAGTGGGAGCAGGTAATGGGGCTGCCAGCAGGCGGCTGGGGTTCTTATCCTGATCCCTGCACCAAGGTTAAGTGTGGGGATGGCTGCCGCTTCTGGGACACAGGAGAAGGCACCACCCAGAGCAAGTATCAGAGAGTACCACTGTGAGATGAGGCTGGAATGGGGCAGGACAAAATCCCCAGTCTTTCCTTGTTTTAACTGCCACTTCCAACCCCAACCTGCTGCTAAAAGCATGATAGGAAAACATCTTCAAAGTGCAGGTAATAGAGAGAAAAAAAACACGTTTTCTCCAGGAAAAGCTTTCCACTGACCAAAGTCAGTACCTGAGGGCCAGATGCCAGCTTCTTCTCCAGCATTCGGAGTGCACAGCTGCTGAGCTGCCTCAGCGGCAGCGCCTGTGCAAGCTGCAGTGCGCTGCTGAGGGCCCCGCACCCGTCTGCAAGTCAGGGCAAGTGCCATCAGAGCCAGTCCCAAAGGCTCTCCCAGTGCAGCTTCACGCGCCTGCAAACATCCACACGTGGGTTCCTCCTGGGAGGTGCTCAAGAAGCCACTGCACACACCTAACTGAGAGTCTGACCATGTAAAAACTTCCAGGAAAAGTCACCGGTGCAGCACGTGGAGACCTCTGTGTGCCAGCACGTATCTGCATGTATGACCCTGGCCACCGAGATACACTTTCAGAAGCCTACACCTCTTTGCGCTCCTTTCATAAAGGCCCTAAATAGACTACTTAAATTCCAAATGTTTCTATTTATAGAGGACTTCACACACATTTTTCCAAGATTACATTCACTAAATTTTTTACAACAATGACAATTTATGATAAAGCCCAATACAAACACTTAAACAAACCCTCTCCAAGCAGCTCACAGTCACTGTGGAATGTTTAAAGAACGCTATTTCTAAACTTGAGGAAGTTCTTATGTCCCTGGAAACAGAATCCATGGAAAGACCAACCCATGAAGGGCAAGAGGCTGTTCCATCAATGTGATCATTCACTGAAAGCTGGGGGAGGGTAGCACGCATGGGGAGGGAGGTGTTTTTCTCTTCCAATCCATGTGAAACTACACAAGGGAGGATGAGTTATGCTCATTCTAAGATCTGGAAGGACACAACGACCAAAAACACGCAGTTCATTTTGATAAGTACAGATAACACTGCCTTGTTAAAGCAAAACTGTTTTAACAGTACACATGCCAGCAAGCTTATATTTTTCTTATGTGTCCAGTGCTTGATTATAGTCTAATTATAAAAATTTAGTTTTGCATGCTTTTAGTTTGACCTTTTAATGCAAATAGTTTTGCAGAAGTCATTAGGAAAGAAGTTATTTATCTAATAAATTCAAATGACCATTTTCCAACGTAAACATTTGCTGTGATATAATAGCATAAACTGATGTATGCAGATTAGCAAGTAATAAATTAGCCTAGCCGATTAGAACAAACCTTGCTTTTAGGAAAACATCAAAGGCAAAACAAGGTTTACATGAGTTACTTGGATCACCTACTTTAATCGTGACTTACAATCAGCAAGTGGAAGCCTTGCTTGGAACCACGCAGCCGTATTTGTTTCATAGCTGGTCCACAGTCAATACCAAGACTCCCCTTTCCCAAGAGCTTGTTTCAAGAAATTTTACAAGTATATTTACCAGTTGTTTTTTTTTAAATCTTAAAATAAACTAGAAAACCTAATACGGCTGGGAACACCTACTCTCTTGTCAGTCACTCGCTGCAGCAACCAGTGTGATGTCCACCTAATATTGTTTTTTTACATCCCAGAGATGTTTCTACATGCACGTAACGCAACTTGGCTCTGCAGCACGGCTTTGACAGCCTTTCAGTCCTCCCATCCCATGAGAGTTCTCCTACTTAATCCTAGAGACAACAATTTTGGTAGCTTCCAAATTCAGAGAATTACATCTCTAATTTTACAATACAGTTCTCTTCATTTCACCATCAACTAAAGAAACATGCATTTTTCCCCCCTCCCTTACAGACAAAAGCAGGATTTTGCTCTTCTCTATGTGTGCTACCCAAAGTAGCCTTTGCCCTCCCCAAACAAGAGGCTTAAAAGCTTGATGGTGCATATTCCAACTCACTTTACAAAGTGATAATGATATCACCTTAACATTTTCTTTTGGATTCTCAAGCAAGCAAGCAATTTTGCCTTACAGGAAATCAGCTTTTGAGATCTCCAGATCTAAACTAGCAAGCCACACAGGCTCCAGGGATATCTCCTTGTTATTGAGGACACAAGAAATGAATTTGTCCGTGCTCCAAAAATGGAAAAAAAAGTATTCTGTCCTAAGCAGGAAGTCACAGAACAAAGCAACACAGAGCGCTGAAGTAACCCATCATACCACCTTTAACAGAGATACTTTTAAGATCTTCCAGAACATAGAAAGCCTCATCGAATTTAACAATATTCTGCTTCATACCAAAGCTTATTAAAATGCAGCTTCTAGCTGCAGTAACCACAATGAAAATGCAAGGTCAAACGTTGCACTTACGTACCAGCAGAAGTATGATCTAAAGACCACGTTCAACCTGTTTGCAGACTGGATGCAGAACTGTACCTGTGCAGAAAGTACTCCCCCAAACTCCCTCCTAAGACGAGGTTCCTTCCCACTCAGTTTCCACAGCAGAGAATGTGATCCTGCCCTCCTAAATTATTATGCTGTGAGGAAAACAAGGCAACGCGCTGCACTGCAGAGCAGCAGAACAATTTCCCTGAGCCAAACAAAATAGCTTTTTTCGTAAGGTTTTACCTTAATGCTGAAATTGTTATTTTTCTCCAAGACTGCCAGATGTGCAAATCTTACTGCTTGGTGGGGAAGGAGGGAGGAAAATGACAAAATCTGATACGCTTTCCTATTCAACTTGCGAAGTCACACAGATCGGTGACAATGAGACTTTCACAGCAGCTGCTTCCAGAGCAGAACACAGGATCATCCTTCAACGCATTCAAAAACAAAGCACATTATATTCTATAATCTTCCCTAGGCAGATGGGAGCAAGACTTCTGAGAAGCAGCAACAGTTAAAGACTTTAAATTCAAAACACGAAATTTTGAAAAGAAAAAGTCCATCTTGATAGCCATACAGTCACAGAGCAGATCTAGTTACTAAAGATGTAACGTGAGTAGTCTGAGCCCATCACCGCTTCTAAAGATGGGATCAAACAATCAACAGCAAAATTCATCCTTCCTTTCACCAAACAACGAGCACTCCCAGAGTCGTAACAGCAATTCCTAGAGAAAGCACCTTGACTGAAAAAGTTATCTGAACAGAGATAATAGTCATCTAACACGCTTTAACACGCTGGAAACAAAGCTCTACCTACAGGTGTGAGCTCAGCATAAGGCAGCAAGCTTCCGCCCATCCCTCTGTAGCACACGCCTGTTGTCCTGCACACCGCCGGCTCCTCGCTGCACCGCGGCCTGCAAAGGGAACACTGTGACAAGGTGCAGAGCTGCAGCTGCAGCAGCTGCTAACTGCCAGCAGCGGTAACCCAAGGCACGCTGCCAGAACACAGCAAGTCAGTGATGAAGTTTCCTGTTGTTTGACATTTTTTTGGTTAGGTGATTCATACACACAGTCCCTGCTACAGTGCTTCTCCTTGCACCCCGGTACAATACAAGCAGCTGCAGGATTCCGTGGACAGCCACAGAATGGTGGAGACAGGAGAGGAGCTAATTATTTTAGCCCCTATTTTTCTCTTCCAAAAGTTGGCTGTCCTCTGTAAAGAATGCACCTCTGTAAGCACACATAAGAAAGAAATCCTAATGAACTCAAGCGCTAGATTCCAATGAGGGACTACAGCAGGCAGCATCCACCCTGCATCGCAGGTCTTACAGCAGCGAGAACCCTCTGGTGAATGTGTCACGGGTGTGGCTGTGGAGAAATGCAGCAAGGCCAAACTCCATCTGGTTCTGGTACAGCCTGCACTATGTCCAATGCCATCTGTCCACAGAAAGCAAGGCTGAGCTTAGTAACATTTGGTTGCAATTTTCACACCAGATTTGCTCCCTTAACTGGAAGAGAAGACCTCTACTCACTGAAGGAAGTAGCAAGCAGATTTTCCTTTTTCTGTCTGTCCCCAGTAGAGTCTTCTCTCTGGCACCTGGGGAGCAGCACACTCTATGCACCTTGGGATGAGTGGCAGAGCTCAGAGGATTGTCTGCCCTCCCTGCAAACATGACCTGCAGCCACAGCCGGGAGCTGGCTGCCACAGCGATCCAAAGCGTTAGTCAGGCATGTGAGTCAGTGGCGGAGACTCCCTTAGAAAAGCCTTACAGTGAAGGGCCCAGCTGTGCCTTCAGGGGGAAGAAAGGGGGGGGATCCATGAGAGAAAGCATTCCTCTTTAAGCAGTGGTCCAAGACATGCTGCTATCCTGCAATGGAACACTGTTGTTGAGGGTCTGTGGACCTTAACACAACATGCAATGAAATGGCACAATGAGAAGTCGATGTTCGCAGTTACGCTCTTACAGTCGGACATACGGTCTGTGTTCCAGAACGCTGGTGGTCAGGGCTGACAGCATGTAACAGGTGAACCAACAGAAATACAGAGTTGAGCCACACCGACAGGGAAAGGCGACAAAGTTACCACTAACCGAGTAAACTAACTCTGCACCTGACAGTCGCTCCAGCAGAGACCCGGGCTCTCTGGACGCCGGACATCTGCGATGTCCCCAGCCTCGAGCCGGCTTCAGCTCCTCCACCCAACCGTTTTCTCCCCCCAGAGAGCCTCTTTCCGCGCCGTGACCCCGGAGCGCCGCTGTCTCTAGGATAGGGCCTTTCGCCTCCCGCACCTCGCAGCCCCGAGCCGTCCGCTCCGGCCTGAGCCCGAGCGCGGAAAGGCGCAGCCGTGACCACCGCCTCGGGGCCCGGCTCGGCGGGACGGGGCCGCCCCGCTCCATTCCAGCACCTTCCAGCGCCGCCCGCGGCTGAGCACCAGGAGCGCGACGCAGGCCTCGGGCCGGGCGGCGGAACCGAGCGCTCTCCTTTCCCCCCCCTCAGCCCGCTCCAGCCCCGGAGGAAAGTTACCAGGCGGCTCGGCTTCCCGGCGGCCCCGGCGACGGGCGGCTACCGCCCCAGGCAGGTGCCCGAGCGGCCGGCGGCGGTGCGGCCCGGCTGCGTGCCGCGGAGCTGCCGTGATGTAACGCGCGGCCCCGCCGCC
>JANHGO010006410.1:0-21439 GCA_024606505.1 Aquila spilogaster
GGGCCCCGCGCTGCTCCGGCGGCTGCACGGCGCAGACCTCCGCCCCCGCAGCCCCTCACGACGGGCGCGCGGTGCGCGGCTCGTCCCGGCGGGGGGTGACGGGCTCAGGAGCGGCCTTTCTGCAGTGGGGAGCTCTGCCCTGCCTGTTGGGCCTCGTTTTGTTTATTGACTCACTGCGTTGGCTCTTTGTTTGTTTGAGCTTCCGAATGCTGAAAGCACTGCCTTGCTGCTTTTCAGGAGCTGATCTGGCGCGCTGCAAACGAGCATCGCGGTCCCTGCATTGCTGCAGCTTGTGTGCTAGTGCCCTTGGGCACCAGCGCCATAAAAATTCCTTTTTCTGTCAAGTAGCAATGGTTCATATTCTATTTAAATCGCATATTTTGCGGTCTGTGGCCGAAGATGAGCAAGTCCCTGTGTCTGCATGCTCAGGAGACAGGATACACCTGTGTTCTTGTCTGTGCATGGAAGCCAGCTTAAAGCAATGGGCCTTACATGTAAAGCTCCAACGTGACACACAGCCGCTTTGCAGTGAGAAGCAGAGAGCCACGCACAAGGAGAGAACAGCTAAGCCCAGACACCAGCCGGCTACAAGAGCACTAGCCATGCTTTCAAGCTCTGTAATCAAACTCATCACCCTTCTGCCCCAGTGCGACTACACCCAGATGCTAGCTAATAAATGGCACTGTACATCTTGTCAGTGCTTGTGGTTTTATCATACACAGCGCTGATTCAGCTGAATGTATTGGTGACATCTACCAAAACAACAAGGACTACTCCAAATGTAGACAATGCAAAATGTGTGCTGCAGAAAGAAAATTGGGAAAAATCCTACAGCGTGTCACTGCAGTAGTATTTCCTTCAAGAAATACAGTATTTCCTTTAAGAAATGCAGTAACAATCTTCCCACATTCCTTCTTTTCTCCCTCTGCCCCACACTCCCCCTTCACCAAATTACTCAGGTAATAGATTGACACACATACATTTTTCAGGGTAAATGAAATTCTCTTTCTTTAGCCTGATAGTCACTGCAACCTGATGCCCACAGTCCCAGGCAGGCTATTTTTAAAGTTCTTCTACAGCTACTGACAATATACTTAGGCACATAACATCATGATCTGCTATGTGTTACTTTTTTTTGTAAGAGTGGATATGCAGAATTTTTTTCAGTTATACCTTCACAGCTGAAGTGTTTCCATACACTGCACATGAAGAGAATTATTTACACTTTCAGATATTTAGGGATATCAATTTTAAAATTTTAAGCAGTAAAATTTTAAGCAGTGTTTTTAGTAATTAAAAAGAAAGCCACATTTATTACGAATTTAAGAATAAGAAGCAATAAATTTAATAAAAATATAGCTGTTAAACTAAAGGCCTGCTACACAAAAGAGTGATTTTTCCCTTGTTTTCATGCTTAAGTGCAATATATTCATTTCTGGATAACCTGTAGTAAGCCTATGGTCAAAGACAGCTTTGTCCCAGTAGAGAGTTGCATAGATGCCCTCGGTTTGTATTTTTTCATTCAGGCCCAATCACACTCAAATTAAATTCCACTATCCAGTAGATTTCAGTGTCAGGATAACAAAGTTTGCATTACATTGGGCTGACTGAAATCAGAACAGCTAAAGAGTGGAACAAATCAACCATGAACAATATAGCAGTATCTAAATGATGCATACCTTAGGGTGGTTCCAAGAGGCAGCTCGAAGGACTCGATCTCAGCAAGGGCATTTTCATATATCTGATCTTTGTTTTCTTCTAGACACATTTCAGACATGTTTGGCTTGCTAGTCCTTGCCATAGGTTAGCATAAAAACTGCTCTAACTTTAGGAGAGGACTTTTATTCTGATCATTATCGTTGACTAAGTGACTCCGCAGTCAGCAGAACCAGGCATGAAAAAACAGATCCTGCGCTAACCTCGTGACTCCTGAGACTTTGTGTCCAAGAATGGTGCACAGCTGCTGTTTTCCTGTCTCTGCTGGTAACATTTGCCTTGTGTGCAGTACTCAGGCCAGGACAGTCATTTTTCTGCGTGTGTCTGATTTATCTTCATAGGAAATCTGTTGGCAACAATAATATATCTACATCCTTGTAATAGTTCACCAGTAATAAATATCAAGCCTGAAATATTAAGCCAGTTGGAAAACATAATTTTAAAGTTATTTCAGACACTAGATATCAATGCTTAGTTTCTTTGTTAAGTATTACGAGATTAAAAAAAAAAAGTATTCTTAAAAAGAGTGCAGGTTTCTGGACCTTGCAGAGCAGACTGGAAAAGCAGAGAAGCTCTCATATTCTCACCTTTTTCATTCTGTGTGTTAGCAGATGCTGTTTTTAATAACAGCATATAAAAAAATGTTCAGGTACAACAATAATTTTTATATGAGTGTGTGCCCTTATGCAACAAACAAAACTGTTATTACTCATTACCTGCTTGGAAACCTGCAATGTTCAGTACTAGAGCAGTACTAGGCTCACATCATTACCATACCTTGTACAACTGCCACCAAGTATTTTAATGTCAGGCAGGTATTTCAGACACAAGACTGGAGTTCTAGAACTTTCAATTTAAATAGCTTTTTGGACATGTAATTCTATATTGAGTGGCCTATCAGTCTTGTTATACTGGGTTATTTTTGGTATTTCAAAAGTTTCAACCAAAATTTTCCCAGTACTGTGCCAGACAAAGTTAATACAAGTCTTGATACCAAGGGTGCAGTCAAGAATTCAGTACAGGAAAACATAAATTACTCATTTCTGGCAGGGGTGATGAGTCGTTCCAGCAGGAACGTTGAGGAGAGGAGCTCACCCCAGAGGCAGATGCAGGGAGTTCTAAGGGCTGCACTGTGTTACATATGTACAAGTCCAAAAGGCACTCCTTTGAGCTTCTTTAATCATTTGTTTATTTTTAAACTAAAATTAAGCAATTGCTCTGTTGGCCTTAATAGTCAGTACTTTTATTTCTTTAGTGTTCCAAATTGTTTTTACACCTTTAATAGGAAATAGGTGCCTGTGATTGACCCATCCAGCCACTGGATGTCACACAAATGCAGATGAAAGGATATAGTAACTACTCAGCCTGATCTTAACAGACACTAGATTAAAATATAGTTTATCAGTTTTGGAGTGACCATGTGAAAATAAAATTACTAACAGCAAGAATTATTATGTTTAATGAGTTTGGTATCTACCTTGTACACTTGCTTGATCGGGTTTTGCCACTCATACTCCATTTCCAATTGGAAGTTTAAAAGTTCTGAACTAAATCACAGTACTATAACTTCCTCTGGGTTTTACCCCTTCCTTACCAGTCATGTCACTGCAGATAAATGCTGGGTGTTTTTAGGAGCCTCCTTGCAACTATCCTTTCTTCACAGCTAAGAGCAGGTTACTGGTCGTATTTGAAGGAAAGTTATTACCAATGAATGAAATTCCTGCATATGATGTAAGAGGCATACATTAAAAATGAAAATACCAGCCCGCTGCAATGGTGCCTTACCAGAGGCTGGGCCGTAGACTTAGTGTAGTAAGAGCCACCAGCCATCTCCTGAACAGCACAGAGCAGAACTCAGCTCCTGGGATCTGATGTGTCTGACTCAGCTCTCTAGATTCTAGCCACAGTCAAAGGAAAAAGATGGGGTCCTCCCGAGAGTGAGGTACTTCTTGCAGACTGATCTCTCCCTTGATCTTGCAGCACAGGAGCCTGATCACTTCATCTTTCTTCAGTCCAATCCTTGCAACACAAAGATGTGAGGGATTAAATTGTTTTCCCCAAGGAGCACTTGAAATGGTCAACTGTTGCCAACACATATGGTACCGTATTGCAAAGGTTGATCAACTAAATAGGTTAATACACTCTTGGTTGGATATCCTGGACAGAAGCATAGCAGTTATTTGGTGAGGACATTTACCTACTGATGTCAAACTTATTTTGGGGCAAGATTTCCAATAATTTCTTTGAATTTCAGTAGCAGACTACTAAGGATTTTATTATTCCCAAATAATATATATACATAATTTTATATTATATTATTTTTATTTATATAATATTATATATGTAATATCGGTGCAGTATGTATACCCGCTTTCACCTGGATTGAGATTTTCCCTGTTGAGGTGGCTCACGATAACACGACATAGAATAGAAAAGGAACATATGCGGCCATGTGGCAGAGCACAGGCAACCCAGGTAGATCAGCAACATCTTGGATGCCTAGTGCTGTCACGCATCATGACATGCAAAAAAATAGAATTCAACAAGGGGAGCAGGATTTGGAGTGCTTTTGTGAACGTTTTTGTGTGATCTTGAGTGAATTTGATACTTTGATACAGAGATTTTGGATACAATTACTTCTCACTCCTTTTCTAAACAGGCAGGAGCTTCCTTCAGAAGTGAACCAACCAAAATAAATAGTACTAGATCTGTTATATAAATGTGGTTGTAGGTATCACAGCTACCTATAAATATACATTTAACAACAATAAAACAAAGTTTCCCCTGGCCCCTCTGCTTGGCTCTCTTGGAGCTGTTTACACGCATTTTGAAACAATGTTAGATAGTGACATGTGAAGAAAGATCTAATAAGTAGTGGTGGGTCTGTGGCCAGCTACACACACAGGAGTCCATCAGTGTCAGTACCTGACAAAAGCCCTTCCTGCTGTAGGTGCTCCTGCCCTGTGCTGCTCTCCAGCCTGCTCCCCTCTCTCCATTTCTGGACTTCATCCACCAAAGCTGAAAGGGAAGGTAGGAATTGCCTCTTCTAGGGCATCACACTTGCACTAGTTGAGCTTTAACCAGGCCAAGAACCTTGGGAAAAAGCTCCTGTGCTGGGAGAGCTCCTGTAGCTGAGAAGCTGACATCGCTGCAAGTGAGCTGCTACTGTATCTCTGCATAAAACTTCTCCCCAGCAAGCATCTGATAAATGCATTCCTTTAAGGCTGCGGACTTTCCCGATTGCTGGCTGCTGTATTCCATGCCAGGAGGGAAATGACTGTGTCTTTTCAGAATGCTTCCTGGATTACAGTAAAAATCCGTAGATACATTGCTTTCTGTTTTAATTACACTGGATTTAAAAATAAGACAGCATATACAATTCTTCACCAGAATATGGAGGTAATAACGTTTGATAGAACACTTATATGTTATTTCTGTAGCAAACCACTCAAAACATCACACATCTCTCCTGCTAGCAGGGAAGTTCATCACCGACTCCTTTTGACATTTTATTGACATCTTACAAGTGCCTAGGCATATCAGGAGAGATCTTCTCTGGTGCTGATGTTATCTTTGTAAAAGTCAATAGAGCCACAGAGACTACTGGTTTGATGAAGGTACTCCTGACTGACAGCAAGAGGAGCACATTTCATTCTCTGTGTTTATATAACGTTGGTGCCATTGAGAAACAAGTACTATGCTGTTATCTCTGTCATGTGGAGCAGGCACTGGGTAAGTCCCTGAGCCAGCAGCTGCCCAGGAGCATGGGGAAGCTTTGCTTCTTCCTTGACAGGTGCTGGCTGTGTCAGTGGCACAGAGCAGGTTAGAAATGGAAATGACGTCCAAGGTCAAGACTCAGTGCCCAATGGACACGTCATAGGAGGTGACCTCTACCTGGCAAGGAACACTGTCACTGGGCTGCAGGGATAGACGGACACTGCTTCACCTGAGCCTGTCCTCACTGCGAAGCGACACCCTGCCGAACCACCAGAACAACCTGCTGGATCACTTTTATCATAGCCTGTATTCTTTAAGTATTTCAGGGAAAAGAAATCCCTTGTCTGAACATAAGCTTGAATCACTTTGGCTAGCAATTAATTAAACTAAATGTCTCTAGGCATTTATCTTCTCCCAGGTTCTTACTTCAGCTTAGTTTAAACTCTATCTAATTGATGTAAATCAAGTAACTACTGAAAAAGAAAAAAAGAAAAAGAAATGATCAGAAAGCTTCTTGCACCAGCTCTCTGTGCATCAGGCTTCTGCCGCATTCTCTACGCTTGCTCCACTGAAGTTTGCAAGAGATGATCATTAACATTAGCAAACCACTCTGTGATGGCTGGTATTTTAATTACCCTATTAGTCAGCCCTGGCCAGAGGAAACCTTCAGGACTGCTGTTTACCAAAGAGCCTGGTTATACCTGTGACAGCAACATGGCTATGTTAGCAACACTGAGAAGTGCAGGAGGAAGTGTTTGAAATTAACAATATTCAGCTAATTTAGCTAATTTGTTTTGTATTACTTTGAAAGGTCAGGAAAAGAACATATGACTTACATAGACAAAGTATTATTCTTCAAGATAAAACCTTCCCCCCCCCTCCAAGTAAATGAGGGCAGGAAACTTTTCTTACTGTATCTGACAATAATAGCTGCGTACTGGTACTATCTCCCAGTTATACTCAATTAACACAGCAGGTTAAACCTTGTAAATCAGCAGCAAAGGCTCTGAAAGGAACTACTTGTTTTTTAACAGCATTCCAGCAGTCCACAAACACTTTTTTTTCCAGTGAAAACTGAACAATTACAGTAAGACTCTGTTTTGGTAAGAAAATAGGAAATGATGCTAAACAAAAGGGTATGTTTACTTAGAAATTCCAAGGCCATTAATTTATATTAAGAAACAGTTTGTGCTCAGAGGCTAATCAAAAGGTGATGTGAATCATTGATCACAAACGGACTTTATAGATAAGGACCAAGTGCGGTGCTGGATGACTGTATTATATATTAACAACCTTTGGGGCAGCTTTTGCTGATTCATTTGGCAGGAAGCGAGTTGCCAAGAGAGATTTCTAGGGAAGGAACAATCAACAATATTTTCATATTAAATAACCTCCAGTTACTGTATTGTTCTCACAACATTTGATAATGAATGTTTTCCTGTTAAAAAAAAAAGATCACAAAAAAAAAAGACAGATCTGGTTTAGTGTTACATGGCTAAAAATACACGGGCAGTTCAGCATTCAGGAGGGGCTGGTCAATTCAGAAATTGGGAAGATGGTAAAAGTTCCCTGTGAAGCCACTGCACAGCTAGGAGTTCATGATACAGTAACAGCTATTCTTTTTGGAGGAAAAAAGGTTGTCCTGCTATCTACCTTCTCAGCAGGAAGCCCACAGCATGGTGGGGTTAGCTCTGGGAGCAGGGCTTGCTTCCTATGCAGAGCCCAGGTGCTCTGTGCCACGTGGGGGATGGCAGCACACCGGCTGTGCTATAAAGCACAGGACAGATCCGTACTTCAACTGTCAAATTGTAGTGAGGCCACAGGGGTCACAGAGGTGCCAATTTCCAAGTCCTGTGCCACCCAGACCAGGCCAAGGTTTTGTCCACAGTGCCAGAAGTGATCATTTGGCTTTCACAAATACTTCCATAACTACCATAGATACAAACATTCACAGACATTCAAAAATAATAATAATAATATAATGAGCTTTAATTGTAGCTGGATCTGTCATGGACTGAGTCAGCTATGAAGATGTTCCTTCCCCCAAAAAAGAAACAAATGGGAATGTACGGTAGTTAAAAGAGGAGTAAGAGGTACTGCAGTATCTAATTAGGCAGCTGATCTTCTCTGTCTCCTCTTCTTTCACAGGGAAAAATCATTACAGGGAAAACACATGCAGAAGTCAAACCAGTTTATGGAGCTAATGCTGTGTAGAAGTCACTGAATAGAGAAAGAATGCAGAGGCCCTTATTGTAGGTACTGCTCTTACTGAACAATGCTTAGATGTATTCATGACCAATTACGTAGGTCTTCAACAGCCTTCACTCCTGCAAGGTTTTCTACAGTACTTGTCTTCTAGTGCATAGTAAGCTCAACTAGCATATTTCAGAAGCAATCTCTATCAGAGTGACTAATAAAGATTTCTGCAAAATAAGGAGGAAAGAAAATAAATCCAAACAAGCTTGATGCAGTACTGTGTAGTTTTTTGGTTCAGCAACATTCTTTATTTCTTTACAATACACCTAACTCTTCTCTGATTCAGGCAATAATTATTAAGCTGTATGAAAATACAGGGTTGCAAAGGAAAAGCACCATGGAATAGAGAATTCCACTATTTTTTACCAAAAAGGACCACCTGATAAAACACTGAACATCAAAATCCTGCCATTTGAACATAAAAAAAATAATTAAAAAAAAAATTAAGATTAATATTACAGCATCTTGAATGTTGTGATAGGTCAGCAAAATTCATTAATAGAACTGGAGCCTGAAATCAAGATACAGCTTGTGTATTTAATATAAACAGAGACTGCACAAAATGGTTTAAAACACCAGACAGGAATGCCAAATAAATACTTACTCTCTCACCTCTGCCAGTTGATCTCATCATGGGAATACAAGCAACACATCTCTCAGTGACAACACATTATAAGATTTTGGCTGCCCTGATAACACAGCTCATCTAAATGGCAGCTAAACCAGCGTGTAGCTACAGTCTGCCTGAACCAGAAAGACGAGCTTAATTAACTAATCATAGCACAATGCAGACAAGGGGAGTCTTAGAAATTCCTGACTTTAGAATCAGTTGTTCATAATCAAATGTTTGAATTTATTCACTGTAGCATACCAAAAAAAAATGAGGACACACATAAGGAAATAAAATACACAATTTTGCAGAGAAACAAGTTGCATTCAACAATGTAAAAAGATTGTGATATCTGAAAGTTCCTGATTTCAAGTCCAAATGGTTATTTAAATTATATTTTCTCCTCTACATACAGAAATCTACCTGAGCCATTGAAGGGCTTTGGAAAAGATCACAGGAAATATCTATTCAGTGGAATTAATTAATAATAAATGTAGAGATTTAACAAATCCTCGTCTCCATTTACCCAGGAGAGCCAATAAAGATACGTGGGCTGTGGTAAGAATGAAGCCAAAGCACTTGTTCTGCCAAGCATTACACTAAGCAGTAAGGGGAACATATTGAAAATGTCAGAATATGTTGATTCTTATACTCATTAGCTAGACATATATTTATAAGACTGATCAATAAAAGGGACTTGCAAGATGTAACCTATGGAATATAGGATGACACCAAACCTTTACCAATACTGATCAGATTCAGATTTATGCTGAGTGCTGCAACAGTAAACAAGTTAGAAAGCAAACTATTATCTGATAGAATTGATAATGAATATTTATATTTTCTCACCTTTTTATAACTAGTGTAAGATACAGCCCCACAGTCAGAAAAAACATTGAAGTTAAATAAGGGATGGTTTTATATGTGTTATATTTATATACATACTTCAATGTATTTAATAATTCTATGTAAGTATCAAAGTTTTTTTTTTTTTTTTCTATTGACAAGCATGAGAGAAACATTTAACTGTGAAGGGTGTCATGTCCTAAAACAAGGTTAGCTTGCTTCATAACTTCAAGTAAAGGAGAAAGAGTGTTCCACAGTTAATCTCAGTGACTTGTAATGCCTGGAGATGCCCTACAGGGAGATAGAGAAATAAAAAAAGTTAAGATTTTTCACCAGCCATTACCCTTCACCCTCTCCCCCATCTACATAAGCCTTACATCTACGGTTCCCTTTTTCTCCCAAAGGGCACGTGTTTCATTCAGAAGTTATGAACCCGGTGGGGTAAATTCCGCCAGCCGGAATTTTGCCTGCAAAGTTTTCCCCCATCTCTTCTTAAAGACCTTAGGGGAAAATTTCCTCGCTAGAACACAAAGTAAGTAAGACTTCAGATTTATATATATATTTTAAATTCTTTGACTACAAACTTGTTTTCAAAAGGCCCACAGGTGTTTTCCTTGCCCTGCACAAGCCGCTGGCAGGCTCACAGCCCACCACAGACAGCCCAGGAGCCACGGGAAGGAAAACCACTCTGGAGCTGCAGCCTTCACTCTGAATTTCCCTGGGTCTGTGTATTTAACTCAGACGCTTAATGATTTTTTTAAATGTAGGTTTTGAGTCTGAATAGTACTTTAAGCACTAAACTGTCTCCTCAGTGTTTGGAGGGGATTAAGTTTAGAGTTCATTGTGTTGTCTGTCATTTTAAAAAGATTAGATAGTTCAGTTTGGCTCCTACCGGCAATGTAAAAGTCTCCGTATTTATTGACTGTCTGGAGTCATTATCAAAGCTTCTAAAACCAATCGACACCTTGTAAACAAAAATCCCATTATTTGAGTGATCTTGATAAGATTTACGTGGTATCTGCACTTCTGTTATGATCGATTGAACCGTTAGAGAGATTCTTACTGTAATAACTACAAGACAAGTGGTGATTTCAAATTCAGGTAGAAAATTAGGATTTACACTGTTTGGAAAACACAAATGAACACCTCGTAGTCTATGTTGGGCATAATTTGCAGCTTTGGGTTTGGATTAGGAAAGTTCTGAGACAAGAGAGGTTTCAAATTCTCTTCCAGCAAAATGATCCTCTCCGATGGAGGAAATGATATTTGCACCTGGAGATTTGTCCCCTGACTCTTTGTACACTGAGAAAGAATATCATATAAAGGAATGCAAAGTACCGAAATATTACCACGTGGGCCCAGAGTAGGAAAGCTGTATGCCTCTAGACTAAGGCCATACTATTTTTAAACTGCATGAACTATTTATTTTTAAAATAATATTGAAATCAAGCTGAATTAGATGCCTAGAATTTGAAGAGGCATTCTAGAGATATTAGAGAAGATTTTTGACTGGTTTAAGGAGGCACAAAGCCCAGTGTCAGGGCTGTCTGCTGAACAGTCCACAGTTGTAACTATTAGCTGGACAAGCAGTTCTGTTGACCATGCCCACGACTAGCATTTGTAAGTCAGATGACATAAACACAGCAACGTATTTCTGAAATAGGACATCATATTTCACTGTAGGTATTTAAAAGATGGTCCTTTGTTAAATTATAAAGCATAAATGACAGGCTGAGTTCAATTTAATTTGAGAATTTTGGCATCTTTTTTGTAACCGTACTGTCATGGCAATGTTATTTTTCACTGTGATTCAGACAGGGGACAAATTGAGGTACCTCAGAGGAGGTGAGACTTCTCTTACACCTAATGCTGTCATCCGTTTTTTAAAAAAGAAGTTTTGGAATGCGCAACTTGTGCTTAGCACATCACATAGAGTTCTGACATAGACTGGTATTAAGAAAAGCCTGTTCCCATTAGATTCCAGCTCTTATTGTGCAACAAGTCATTTTCCGTGGTAATCCTTCTGGTGGACTTTTTGTTTGCTGACACTCACTAAATACTTGCTACTGCAGATGATAATAAATCAATTATGTTTGTAGAAACTTTGTATCTTGACAGTGCCAAGGTATCCTGTGATCTACAACAAAAGAATCAATAGAAACACATGAAAACATTACCACTGTGGGACAATATTGATTTTTGTCTTAGAAATACTTAGCTCCGAATCATTAAAATCAATGGGAAGTCTCACATTGACTTCTCTGAGTTTGGGGTCAGGTTTCTAGACTCACAATTCCTGATGTAGTTATTGTTTCTTAAGTTTGCAGGTGTAGAGTAGAACGGGCACTTTGCAGACATACCTGTGATGCAAACAACACTGAGTTCCATTCTTCAGCAAAGTTAGGATAAATCTTTACCCTCACCACCATTACTTCACCTGCAAGTGTATCCCGAGGATGACTTTGGTATATATTTATCTTAATAACTGTTATTCCACCACATAGTTTCTTGGGAAATACAAATTAGATGCTCTTCATGACAGGCAGCCTGCATGTCTTGGTTCTTCAAACTTAAATCCTCCTGTAGTTTGTTATACTTAACCCAAAGCATTAAGCAGTGTCCTTTCCCATTAGAATAATTTCTCAAAGAATTTGTAACCTTCAAGGTAGAGGTCTGTGTAATGGGATTATAACCATAACAACTACACAATAGCATCATTAAAAGCACTTCAGTTACATTTACTTTCCCAGTGCTTGAATTTATTGCTACACTGTAAAGTCTCTATTCAGGAAAAAAAAAATACATTTAGCTCAATTTATAGAGCTGACTCTGCCCAAGAGAGATTAGAACTAAAATGATTTGAGATAGAATCAAAGAATTCGATCTTTTTAATTAGCCCGTTAAAGGCAGGAGCATCTAATACAAATATTTAACTCTGTTGTTGAGCACTACTGTCGAAGTCATCAAGAGGAAATTTATAGGGAGTTCTAAAGTCACTTGACAATGATTTTCTTGTGTTATGACTTCTCAAATTGCTGTTTATTGCCAATAGCACTACATTTCAACATAAACAGGATTCACAGGATTAGTGCACTGTCCTGGTAAAGATGTTAAATCTTCACTTTGAATGAGCTATGGTAATTGAACTCCTTTCTTTTTGTGTAAGAAGTGCCTTTCAAAAAGGTTAGCTATTTTTATACACAGTAATGAATCACTAGCTAAAAAACCTTTTTGGTCAGATGCCAGGCTTGCCTTGTTACCTGCTGTTCTCAGTAAATATAACGCATGAGGTGAAGTGCGTGGTGGGGGAGGAAAGGAAATTACTACTTAACATTCTAATAAGAAAGAAGACATCAAGCAGTACTGATTACAATATTCCAGCATCAGTGGGATTACATATGTATAAAGGATAAAAATCTCTTGCCCTCCTCTAAGGTAACAATTCAAATCTGTCCAGTTTAGTGTTTCAAACACTGCGTGAATATTTTCGTTTCTTATGAGTTTGTTTAACTCTCTATTTTTGTGAATGGACTGAAGCACAGAAAATCTTATCAGATTGCCAGAGACTGGAGTACCTCTCAGTTTTAAGAATAGTCATCTGAAATTCTCTTTTCAAGAAGAGCTGAAGAATACTCATTGATTCACATTGGGATTCATTTTGTCAGAGCCCAAAACAATTCCTAAACTTCTAAAAACAATAAGGGACTCGGATTCCCTGCCTGTTACTTCATCAGTCCGATTTGTTTCAAGATAAGCATTTTAAGTACAACACACTGCTTCTAATGGTTAGAGTCTCTTCAAGTTCCATACCATAGGCAGTCAAGCATCTTCAGGATGGGTTTGGGAGCAATTTTTGCTGAGCCGTTCACTTCTCTTTCCTTGGCTACAGGGGTCATTGCAGCACCACTTGCAGGCCAGTTTCTTGGGAAGATGAGTGCACCATGCCTGTCAGCACAAGCTTTCCTTTAGGGATGTACACATTTAGAGAAGAGAGAAATTAAAGGGACAGATGAAGCCATTTTATCACGTGCTGTTTTCAGCTAATGAAATATGGAATCTTGTTTTTGTGTCTTGCTTCACAGTCTGAGTACAGCAACTCCTGTTTTGGTATGGCATCAGAGGCTACACCCCAGAAGAGAGATGACAAAATAAAGCAGACGTTGCAGCCCTGACACCACTCCCTGTGTTCAACTATATGGAGGCAGCCAGCCAGATGACCACAGGTGCTGTTTCCTGCTTGGAGACCCAACTGCACTTGAGATAGCTGTACGACCATTGTCCCTCACAAGAGCAAATTTTTCAAAGGGTCAGAAAGTCAAAGAAATCCCCTGACAGGCACCATTTCCCAAAGGCAAATGGAAAGAGGATTAGGTGAGGATGCACCCTCACAACGCCTCGCCCTAAATATTCCACCAGGCCAAAAGCTTTCACAGGGTCCTAGCACAAAACAACAGGGCTCTCCTCATTGCAGTTCTCCCATGCAAAAAGGGAAAGCTTTGCCCAGGCTTATTTAAAATCCCTTCAAGGCATCAACAGAAGCCTGTGAGGTGAGCAGCAGGAAAGGGAGGCAGCAGCAGCAGCCAGGCCCTGCTCTCTCGGTGGGGAATCCAGGCTTGCACAGCAGCCCCCAGCTCACAGCCCCTGGGCTTAGGCACAGACTGCCCCGGGTGAGGGTCTGGGAACTGCTTGGTTTGCACAGGCTTTGGCAACAGAAAAGCATTCTCCCTGCTGGGTCTCTTCCCAGAGGTTCTCATTTCATACATGAGGACAAATTTTCATTTTTCACATTAGAAGAAAAGAATTTTCTGTCACACTGGGTTTTGTTCATGAAGAAAAATAATGTAATGCTTTCTGATTTTGTGCAAGTGCTGGGAAGCTGCCAAACAACTTTTGGGTGCCTTTAGTAACCTTCCCTAAAGTTCGCATGGAAGTTCACCAACATCAGACCCTAGGCACAAATGAAAGCTTTCATCATCCCTTTCTTCTTTTGGGAAGTGATTTCATCTCCTTCTTCCTTATTTTAATTTACAGATTTTGAGACAGAGGAATTCATATTTGTTGGCCAATTATTCCATTTATTTAATTCTTGTTAACTTTAATTCTTATGTTTCGCAGGAGAACAACACGAAAGCACTTGATCAAATTTAAGAATGCCTACTTAGCAAAGTAGAAGCATCATATTTCTGATCTTCATTCTCTCTATGCTCTCTGTGACAATTCCACCTATATCGAGCTGCAGCTGCAATTTTCTCTGCCAAAACATTGTATGACATACTGAAAACTGGTGAATTTGTTAAAATGCACCCAAAGTATTCACAAACAGAAATAATTCCAACAGAAAGCAGTCAGATGACATTAGTAATCTATCTGGTAGTTAATACTACTCTTCACCTATTTAAAATGCCCTTTTTTTTTTTTTTTTTGCATTACAATTCTTATAGAAATAGAAACCCATCCAGTTTTATGACAGTCAAATCAGTGACATTTTAGCATTCAGCAAACCACCAACTCATGCCTACAGATCCCAGATTTTTCAGTATTCATTGAATCTTTGTATGCGGGAGTTTATATAATTCTTTCTCCTGCCCGAATACAGCGTACAGAATCACAATTCTCAAACTCAGAAAGAGACCTTTTTACATATTTTCAAATGTGTTAAAGCATCTGTCATTAAGAAGTAAACGGTCCTACTCTCAAAAGGTTAGGAATGGATTTTCACAGCCAGGCTAGGGTATATACATGGAGCAGACCTCTTTTAGGTGAGACCAGAACAGTTCCACTATGCTATAGCTCATTACAGGTAACTAGTGGGTGTACTTTCATTAAAAGGTTTTAATGTCATACTTGAGCACAGATGTGCTACGGGACACAGCTAGTATCTCACATACAGAGGGAAAAAAAGGAAGTCGTACACCAGATACAATGAAGCATAACAAAAGACAATTGCATCATTCTGGCTGATGCACTTTGTATCTACTTTCTACTATGGGCATGGTAAAGTAGACTTGATGAAATATTCCTCATGGAATTTGCTTGTTATTTTAAGAGTCAGTCTATTCAATCATCCATTGATTAGTGTCAGTAATTCAGAGAGGGAGATCATGGTTTTTCTACCTCTATAGCATTTATGCAGTTAACCAAGACTAACCTATACAACCAGCCACTTGTGGTTAAAGTGCTAGGAGGTAAGAGGTCACTAGACACTCCCAATTTCTAAAGGTCTAGACAGGCGGTAAAGAAAGGAGTGTATAGCAGAGCCATGGCTTTTATAGTCAGGAGATTTCTACTTACAAGCTAGAAGTACAGAGATCTACTTTAATGTGAGAAGAACCACAACCACCACTCGTCCCCCCAGAAATAACCACCACCAAATCAGCTTTCCACTGCAGCCCCTTAGAACAGCTCTGAAAGATTTTGAAATAATGGTTGAGGTGAAGAACAACTGTGTGCTACCAACAGAAGCTCCTTTAACATTAGAAAACAACAACAACAATTTCATAGATCAGATTCTGCATAACCATACAGAGTGTGTATCTCCTGTATATCAGTCCTCAAGAACAGAACTGACTGTCCTTGATTACTATCAAGGTCTCTAGAAGTATGGAACTAAATTAGAATTCTTTAAAATTGTACTATATTCAGTACCGAGTCCTCTCTTGGAAAGTCATCCATTATTTAATCCAATGCAGCTATTTTGAAAACTGTGCCTAGATAACACATCCTATCACACCCAACAACAGCTTGCATATGTTTTTAAAAGCCTTGTGTCAATTATAATGGTCAGCAACACAGTAACCAGTAACTGCGCCTGCCCTTGGCAAACATTCTTTTAAGGACTATAAATATGCCAAGCACTGCAAGCTGCATCTTCTTACTCCAAATCCTTTACTTACTCAGCTGCTGGATTTCTTAAAACTTCCAAGGCAGACAGTGACAATTCCAGTTTCTAGTTTGTGTATACAAGTTGATGTTGTTTTTTGGTTTTTCTTTTATTTAATGTCCAACCCTCTTTAAGTTCAAAGCAATTTTCATTAATTCTTAGAACATACTGAAATGAAAGTGTCATTGAGTTCAATTTCAGGTGTTCTTTCTGGTTGTAGATGGACTTTTTGAAGACCATTTGATGTAAAAGCACAAAGTACTGTAAAAAAAATAAAAGTGGAATAGCAAAGTATCTGTACCATTGTAATATATTTACTTAGGTATGTAGTTATGATTAAAGAGACAGCTAACTCACTGTGGAACAAGAAAAACATCTGTCTTTCAGTGGATGTAAAGAAGAGCTGCTGTTTGCTAGAGAATAAATGTAAGAGCCTAGATTCTTGTTAAGCAAAATGGAGAAGCAAATATATAAATGAGCTGCTATATAATTGATACTTCTTGATGTTTTCACAGCATTTAATACGTGTCTTTTTTGATCAGACATCTGACAGCTGCTCAGGCAGCTATGATGAAATTTATCCTGGGAATCCAATTACTTGCAAAGCTTTCTTTTGCAGTGTATTTTGCGGAGTAATACACTGCAAATAATTTCATTTTTATGGTTTGTATTTCAATCAATGGCAAGTATACCAAATCCAGGATTATATATTTTATTATCTTTGTGCTTATTTAGCCCCTTCAAAAATTTGACTCATGAAATCTTGCAACATATTCAGAGAGCCAAGTCATGAAAAGGGATACTATGTTATTGACTAATTATCTACACTTACAATCTATAGCTATATGGTAAGCTGTATCATTGCCTTCTAATATATTTTGACTGAAGCAGTATCACAAGTTGTGGTCTTAATGCAATAGCTGCAAGCTCTCATGACATTGAAGAATCCTCAGCATCTGGCCCTGTGCTACACTTATACTGCTCATTTTTGCAATTTAAGGGTCAGAAGAGGAAAACTCCTTCTATTAAGGCTGACAAGTGAATTCATTCACTATTTCCTGTCAAACAAGCATAGTCTTCAGATCATTAACTGGAGTTGGTTAGACTTGTGGCTGCCTTCAGATGAAGTCAATCCTTCTCTTAAATACACCTTGCTCCTGTTCATCTGGGAATATAATTTTGTATGTGGAGAAGAATCAGAGTGGGTCACCAGGAACTGAACATAAGAGATGCTATGTTGATCCATAGGGCCAGGATCTAAGCTTAGACTGATCAAAGTCAAATCCTTCCTTCCTTGCTCAAATACAGTGCGCTGCCCCACTAAGTCACACTGCTAAATAAAACATTACTATGCTTATAGCAAAAGATTTGCTAACTTCCAGGTCCCAGAGAGGGGAAAAAAAAATAGAACGTTATGAATATCTTACTGCGAATAGTAAGTCTTCAGGAACTTGCTGTAAAACACCACTGAGGATGCTCTGTCTCACCCTTGACGTCCCAGGTTAGCTGCTCAGGAGCAACACCGCCACAGCAAGTGCACACGGAGCTGTTGGGAATGGATGATACACGTACCAAGGAACAAACACAACAGCTTGTTCTCCATCAGGTTAAAACAAGATAAAAATAATGATTTGAGAAACAAAAACAAATCTTATGTGACAGCTATTTATTGTTGTTATTCTAAAAGAGCCTGTATTCACAAATGACTCCAATGATCCCCATGGCATCTAAGCATCACAGAACCACAAACGAACGTACTGCTGCCCTCTTAGTCAAGGAAATACAAACTGTTTCACAGGTGGGATATCGAAGCATAGACATAATTCACTAAATGACTTACCCAATTTTAAACTGGAAATAAGTGGCAAAGCAGAAAATTGAATCCAGGTTTTCTAAATCACAGCTCAAAGCCTTCAGCACAAGAACACCCATCCTCTGCAAAATTGGGTGCCCTGGTTTATTTCTGGTACTTCCAGGTGGAAGTATTCCAACAAAAAAAAGGAAGTGGAGGAGTATGAAAAGTGAAACCAATGCAAGTGTAACCAAACTTTATTAATTTTTTTTACAGCCTCAAACCCGGTTTAAACTGAGAGCAAGGCTCTATAATTTTTTCCAAAGCAAATAAATGTCTGCATAAAAGTCTATGAGTTGTAATCTGAATTTTATTTTTAAAGCAGTTTAATGACTACATCCAGAAGTACAAAAGAGAGGAAAGCAATTTTGGAAGTCAGACAATTAGGGTTCAATTTTATGGGTGAGCACAGTCTCACAGGAATTTATTGTCTAAAATGTGGGATCTGCTGCCCAAGACACAAGTTTCCTGTTCCTTCCCTAATCAGAACCAAGGAACAAGAATGGAAGAAAATAAATCATTTTTCAGACTTGTACTATCATGACTGTGCAAATGTATTCTTCTGAGCAGTTAAAACTTCTGTGGGGCAGAGAAGCTCATCCCTGACAGAGTCATTGAGTTCAGACCTGATCAAGCATAGAAAACACCTTCACAAACGAGCTGATTGACCAAGATGTTTATCAATTAGAACAAACAAATAATCAAACAAAAAACCTTAAAGAAAGAGCCCTGCATTTCCCAAAAAACAGATTCACCATCTACTGAAAACACAGCCAAAAGTTTACACCGTTTGTATAGAAGCTTGTCTGCATCCTATAGTGTAATTACTTCAGCTTCCAGAAGGCGACAAGTTGCCAAGGTTGGTGTTGTTTTTCAGTTTGGCACCAGGCTCCCAACAAGATGAAAACAACCCAACAAGATGAAAACAGCTTGTGGTAAATATAATAGCTGGCAGCCAGAACAATAGCAATTAGGACAACAGCCTAAATCCTGTGGTGTCTCTGGAAAATGTGTGAATGGTCTTGCTAGTCTGCTGATAAGAAGTTTAAATTAACATGCACTAGCATCCCTAGGAGTCCCAAAGCAGACCCAAAATGAGAAACTGTTCAACTGGTGGTTCTTCAGCCTGGCTGACTTCAGCTGGATTAAAGCAGAACTTTAAAATTGTCATCATTTTATGTGCTCTCTTGAGCATGGCCTCAAGGACACTTAATCAGGACCGAAATGAGCATTTAGAGAGTTGGAGGAAGGTCAGGAGAGAGAGGGAGAGGTAAGGGGCACGAGGAATTCTGTTTAAAAAGTCTCACCCTAACTGGAGAAGGGAATATATTCATCCAATTAATTCAACTTTTCATGCTCATTAGAAACCATACACCATAGGCTGACAATAGAGTGGACCCTTCCAATGTCTCCAGTGGCACACAGGGTACCATCACCTACTTGAACACGTAATATTTTATACTCTATATGTATGTTAATCATTACAGATATGAACATCTAGATTAAAAACAGTAAGGAAAGATCAACCGTCTCTAGACAGTAACTGCAAACGTTCCCCTTTTCACCCATCAAATCCAAAAAAGCTTTTTGAGTGCACTTTTAGGGTGGTGTGATATTCCACAAAGCAGAACTACACAAAACTTCCAGTTTTCACAGTGTAAATGTGTACACGTGAAGTGCTATATGACTGATCCGTACCTACAAACTTGACACAGAGCGCTGATTATCCATACTGACTAACAAAAGCCATTTTCCCTCCACTACCACAGTGAAAAATTGAGGCATTCCTCGTAACGCAGCAACATTTGCTTCCTTCAAAATATAGATATTTTCAAAGTTGAAGAATTTTGGACCAGCGGACAGTGGAGGTCAAATCCTGACTTTCATTTTTGCTATATAATCTAATTGAAAGAGAAGGGGAAGAAAGTTCAGCTTTAGTTAAACAAACAAATCCTCACTTTTGAAAGATTTCTTGTTTTCAGCCTGGCAGCAAGAGTTTGCTCACAACTTAAAGCTCTGACAAAGCTCAAGAATAAAGCCCAGAGCAGTATATCCTACACCTCCTGAAACTTTCCTTAGCTCCGCCAAATGACTGGTAGGGCCTACACAGCCCCTCTTGCGGGAAATGCAGTGGGAGGAAAGAATTGACATTGAGAAGACAGCACAACACCTCTCAGGGTTTCCTTGGCATGACAAGGCAGGTTGGACACCAGTGGAATAAGAAATGCATTATTTCAGCTCACTGAAGAACCATCAGACAAAGGATCATAGAACGGTTCGGGTTGGAAAAGATCTCAAACCTGCTCTAATCACCCCTACAGGTTTGGCCTCAGCAGCCCCTTCTGTCCCTGGGACAGCTTCACTCTGATCTCACCACTGGCTCCCGCAGCAGTTGCTTGATGTGATTTGGAGTAATCTCTTAGCTGTGTTCATCAGCCCACAGAACAATTAAAATGAGGAAGAAGAAAAAAAAAAAAAAAACGTTGTTTCTACCCATGTTATATTAACATATTATTTCACAAGTGAGAAAGGAGGCATCAAGAGAGCAGACATCTTTTACTGCCAAATATATATATATATATATATATATTTAACAGGCGTCAGTAAGCAGGAAGGGTGTTACATCATGGATCTGAGGGCAAATACCAACATAAAACTTACATTCTCGGTTTTGCATCTGTTGTGTCATTAAAACATACACCTGAAGCACATGGGAAGGGGTAGAAAAGGGTATTGGGCTCCACAACAGACGGACATTTATCAGTCACCAGGAAAGCAGCCTGTATTGAGTAAAAAGGCCAATACAAACAAGTCAGATACCACACGGGGCGTGGAAGAGGGTGGTATTGAAACCCAGAGTCAGCACAGAGGAGCTGTTGCTCAGAGGAGAAGTATTGCTACACAGTTTGAATAGGCTTCCTGTGGCTGCCCAAGAAGACTAACATCTGGCAAGGCAGCCTGTTGTACTGAAGAGGGAACTCCTTTATCAGGGCTACGGAAAATAGAAACAGCCACAAAGGTGGGAGAGCAGGTTCACGAGCCCTCGCCGAGCTCTTCCTGCTGCTCTCACACTCTTGGACACGGTATCTCAAGCTTTTTTGGCACACAGTTCTGTGGATAGCTTTGTATCACTTCAGATTTTCTCAAGCCGACTAAAACATACCAATTCAAAATTTGAGAGCGCGTTTTTGCAATGCAAGCAGGCGTAGCAGTAGTTTATACCAAATTAATCCCTGCTGGGTTTGGTTTATGGTGGTTTTTTTTTTTCATTGTACAAATAATATTTTGGTTTTCAACATAGTTTACATAGTAAAAACAGGCAAACCATGTCACTTTTTAAAAAAGTGATAAATTTAAAAACAAGAAGTGAAACAGTGCAGATACCTGAAACTACACCAATTCTGCTCGCTTTGCTACGCTACCAACAGAAATAGTTCTGTCCTGTTTAGATAGACTTTGTTTTGTTACATGACTGCATATGCAGCGAAGTGATATCAAGTCCTGAGGGTCCACTCCTTTGATGAGTTAAGCACACAAAGGCCCACATTTTGATGCAATCTGA
>JANHGO010006411.1:0-21439 GCA_024606505.1 Aquila spilogaster
GAAGGAAGGAAGGAAGGAAGGAAGGAAGGAAGGAAGGAAGGAAGGAAGGAAGGAAGGAAGGAAGGAAGGAAAAGATAGGTGTCTTTAGAGTAATATGCACTCTTCTATAAACTGAACTGATTTCAAATTTCAGTTTAGTATTTTATCAGTATTAATTCCATCAAAGTAAAATACAGAAGAGGGACAAGAGAATAAAATTGAAAGATATCACAGAGCAGTTTTATGGAAATTTAAGATAACAATGAAATCAAAATTTAAGGCCACAAAGGTCAAGAAACAGGGTAATGTAAAAAATGGCAGGAAAAAAAAAGCTTAGATTTATAGAATTGGGACTGACAGACTTAAATGGGGGCTTGTGAACATCTATACCCATAGTGACACAGTTATGTCACTTTCTGCTGTCACCTCATAACATGATAATCTAATAACTTTCCTTCTGCCCTGCCAGTAGCCAACAAAGGACTGGAATAGCTGGTACGGTTTAGATGGTGTCCGGGTGATGTTTATTCCCAAATCAGACAGAGCTGTAGTGTACTTTAATACTTTATAAAGATATTATACTTTAAATAGGGAACATGGTGCTCTTTTGCAACTAGTTCCAAAGCAATTTCACTGCTATATTAAACTTTTATATTTATAGAATTTACATCGGGTAGCTTTGTCAGGTCATATAATACGTTTGTGGTTGAGCATAATATTTTATTAAGAGAGGCTTAAACATAAGACTATTCATTTATTTGCCTTCATTATGTAAACTAGAGGTATGTCTTCCAGAAACAATAAAGCACCCATTCATTTTCATTATTTGTTAATATAGCCCATAATGTATGAGAGATTCCATCTAAGATATATCAAATTACTTGTACCAAATACTTTATAATCAGGTGACTAGATGTGACAACAGAAAGCTTCAGATAGTGAACAGGGTAATAGGATGATGGATTTTGTTTTCACGTAAGTTACATTCTCTTGTTGTCACTCCTTTTCCATTCTTACCACATCCCTAGGGTATATTCCATCTACTAGTTTTCTTTGCAATTTTTTCAAAATACCACTTTCCATAGTCTTCCTGCTTCAGAATTTGCCAGCTGGCTTGGCTCCTTTCCTCTCTTGTTTCAGACAACTTTAACATTTATGTTAAGACGGTTCTGTTTTGTTTGATTCTGCTTCTTTGTTCCAGAGCTCTCATTCATCCTACACCTTTAGATCAAATCTTCCATTCATCATCATTCTCATTCACTTATCCTGAACTTTCCTCATAAGAGGGTTTTTTTCCCTGACCTTTGTTTGATAGATTTTTTTCCTTATGAGCACCATAAAATTTCCACAGCATCTCTTTTTTTCCCAAATGGCACACACATTATCTGGTTTTCCTTTTCTGCAAGTGCCTTTAGTTTCCAATGGTCTCTGTCCTCTGGTTTGAAAGCGCCCGTCTCTTCAGAACTCATATTAAAAAATATATGAGTTAAATAAAACCTAAAAAGAGGGCACAACATTAGAAATCCTTATTTTGTGAACAATTTCATTAAGAGTTTAGAAATACTCCCATGAAAAATAATACAAAGGTAAAGATTGGCAAAGATGGAATATTATTTCTGTATCTCTTACATATGGGATCATTCTTTTTTGTGTGTGTTTCATATTTTCAACCTGATTTCAAATAGCATTTTTATATTTTTATATTCTTGTATGCGACCTAGTGAAGTTTAGGTTTTTCAAATGTGTTCGCTATCTCAATCCATTTTCTGTTCACAGCATAGAAATTGCCTGAATCGTTCTAGTACTATATAACAGAGGAGGGACAACGTGTAGTGTAATCATCTTCAAAGCATATTACTAGATATTCAGAAATGGCTCCAGAGAGAAATATTAAAAAAGAAGGGTCATTTTGATGGCAATGAAAAAAATTGTTCTGTAATCAGAAGATGGCTCAAACTGTATTTGGCTGTTGCTGACTTCATGGAGAACCTGGGACATTATTTTCCTGTTTAGTTGCACTATGGATCAGCTTTCCTGTTAAAAAAAATTAATATATATATATGTATATATATATATATATATATACTCTAGATCTCTAAGAGGAAGAACAGTTATTTTACTTCACCCATTTCTCTTGATCATGAATTTCCTTGCTTCATTTATAAAAAGCGTGAAGTTAATACTTAATGAAGAGATGTTTCTGCGCAGAATCTAATTTATTTTGTCCTTTGGTGGAAACCGATAGAATTTTCTTTCCTTGCAGTTATGGTGAAACAAGAACAAGATCTGTGGGGACCAGGATGTAGCAAAGAAATACACTGATTTAGGACACCAGAAGAAATTGACTCAGAGAGTAATTATGACTAGTGCCTGACCTATTAATTCTGAGGTATCATTCACCTAATCCTCATTGAATATTGTGATTTTAGTAAAAGCCTTAAGTAATCAAACCCAAGCAGTTCAAACTGAGTGATGGCAATCTGTGCTTGACTCACACAACTGTGTTCCTGTCTAAGAAGAAAAAATTGCTATATGAAAGCCATATAAATTTATGAATGCAGTATTAAAAACAGTTCTACTGCACATAAATAAATAAATAAATAAGCAAACTGGAAGCTGAAACAGTATTTTTGTTTCTACTTAAAAATACTGCAGAAATAAAATGATCACCCAGAATAAGTTGCCAACATCTTGCATCTGCATGATGACAGTTAGCTTCTCAAACATTTGAAATAAAGTCTAATCGATTACTTCTATTACCTGAGTTTTACACCACTAGCAGCAATGTTGCTATGCATAATTTACATCCTGGTAAACTGAGGACAGTAGAGTTTCGTCAGAGAGGTGGTTCAAAAGAAGGATTGTATTAGAAATTCAGAAACAAAGTTTAGATTGAGTTTTATCAAATTTAATCAGTTGCCTGACAATGGAGCTGAAAGAATGATAGAAAAAATTCTGTTTATTTCTGTTCCTATCATTTATCAGGCAATAGATTTGAGCATAATTTTTATATATAAGACATAGTTTTTAATGCATCTTTTTTCCACTGCTCAGGCAGTGGAGAAGAGGTTTTTAAGTTCACAAAAAGCAGTTTGAAATGATAGCTCTATGGTACATTTCCTGAAACAGTAGTACTTACTGTGCTTGGGCTTTGACCCTCATTGCAATTAGTATCTTAAATTCTATCATTATTTCTTAAGTTTGGTGTTTTGTGGGTTTTTTTTTTTTTTTTGCTGAATCATATGACTTTGACCTATGTTTAAGTTAATATGTTATAATCCTTCTTTTAATTAAAAACTATTGGCTTTGTTTTGATGAAAACATTCATTTTCTTCAAAGCACACAAAGAAATTTGCATTATCACCACAGCATAAACATAAATAAACAGGAATTGTGATAAAATATAAAATAGAGCACCTGATGTGCAACGAGTGTAAGTATTCCATAGAAAAATGTGGGATAGAAATATTTGCTTATCTGATGTAGGAAGGCTCAGATTAAACCATAAGCACACACAAAGGTCAGGTGACCAATACATCAATTCTAGAATATGTTAGTTTCATTGAAAGGAAAAAAAATCTTCCAATAACATTCAGCTTTATTATAGTTCAAATGAGACTGCTGTATTTTTCTTACAACAGAGTGAACAAACTTTCTGCATTATTAGAAGGCATATCATAGTGTACTCAGTCAGCAGTACAAGAACTCCTACTACTATCGATTCAGACGCAACTATCACTTAAGTCTGCAATTACAAAAGCTGACAAAACTTCATGATTGTTATCTATGTAAACATTAAAGATATAGTCATGTTATTCATATAAGCCATAATGTCCCCATGTACTTGGAAAAAAGTGTCCTTTCTTACATTCTTCTACAGAATTGTGTTTCCTACTTGTCTGGAGGTCTCCATCTTAAAGGTGGAAGCCTTTGGAGCCACTGTGCAAGCGTACAAAATCCGGCGCTGTATAGAAAATGGAAGGTTGCCCAAAAAACCTGCAAAGATGCTATTAACATGAAAAAGGTAAAATTTTGCACGTTGAAAGTATTTAGTAATCAAACACTGCAAAGAAGATTTTTAAAGGCATTTAAGTATCTGGAGAAGCAGATAGGCACTCAGCTTGAATTCTCAGAAGAGGCTTAGGTGCTTAGAAATGCAGGAGAACGCCTGAAAACAACTAAACTGGGAAACTACATAGTTGCCTTAGGAAACATGGTGCTGTGTACAAAAGAGTAACTGCTAAACTAAGTAGAGTATTGTACAGAGACTTTGAGCATGTCTTGCCCCTATCAAATCAAATAGGTCTTACAAGTGTCTGGTGAAAAATACAATATGTCCCATATTCACGTAGCACTATGGAAGAAAACAGACTGCTGTGTGTATAACATTCTTCAGAAAGAGAAATAAGTAGCTCAAGAAAAAAAAAAAGGATAATGTAACTGGAAGAGTAATGTAAGGCATCTGAGGGAACTATGTTTTGATTCTCATTTTCTGTCTTTCTTCAAACCAACAGTTCAGTGTGAAAAGAGATGTAAGAAATGTGAGTTATGGCATGCAGATATTGTTAAAATAATGAACATGATTTTTTAGCAGTCAAGCGCAGAATTATAAAATTGTGTCAGGTAAGAGGGTCTATTTTCTTAATAAAAGATCCAGTTGAGAATGTATTGCTTCCAGTAGGTCTCATAATCTGAGCATGTTAAGATTCTGATGTGGGTAAGTAGAAGTAAACTGTAAGTCTTAATTTGGACCACTGCAAATTTATCACCACCTCTGGTGTGCTGATAAATGTTTTGTATTTATTTGAATTTTTAAGGTCTGTGTTATGGCTTTTAGACTTAAGTGGGAGGTTTGAGGAGGAGTTTGCCTGCATATACTTTTTTTTATTTTATTTTTTATTTATTTATTTATTTTTTGGAGCAATATGAGCTCTATAGGCATGTTCTATGGATGTGCTAGTAGATTTTTACCTGACTCAGAGTTTCCAAATGAAACATTGTTACATCACATTTCCCTGATTTTCCCTGATTCTTTGTTCAAAATATTATTTTCTTAAGCATCTTTTATCAGCTTTGTAATACAGCTTCATATCAAATATTAATATGCAAGGCAGAACTAGCAGTACTAAGAACACTACTATATACATATCTTAAATATAATCTAGAATAATGTAATATAAGCATTAAAAATGGTCTAAAATCTTTCCTAAATATCTACATAAATTTGACCATTTGAGTACTGAAGACTCAGTTTCCTTAGATAAAACTTCCTGGGTAGTAATAAACAATGTAATCTTCTAGGAGTTTATATAATTATCTGAGTACTTGGGTAAATTAAACTGAAGTACTATAAAACTATAATTTTAATTCACCTTGGAAAAAAAAAAAGCTCTGAAACTTCCTACAGGTACTTGTACTGATCTAATATTATGAGATTACATTACATTGCTTCTAGTAGTTATTATCTTGAAACAAATTATTTTGAGGCAAAACCCCAACTTTCTTCAAAATACGTATCCAGAAGCATGTTCTTTTTTATTGTACTGGCAGATTGTCAAAATATTTTGGCTGATACACAGAGAACAGTCTTTCAAATTATCACTTGCAAGCTTGGCCATCCAGGCATTCTTGCTGAGAGTCAGACTGTGAGGTTGTAAAGGACATATGTAACTTTGTCTAATACTAGCACATAGCCTGACAGTGTTTGCTGCATCCTCGCTCATTCTCTTCATTTAAGTAAGATGAATGAAAGAAATTTTCTGTATGAGAACAAGTGTAATGTGAGTGGGATCCTTAAGACTTAAGTTGTTGTTTTGTCAATCTTCCTCCTTTTATAACCCCCAAAAAGAGTTGTGTTACTGTGATGATGGCCTTACTTTCAGTTTTTGCAACTTTCATCTCTGCCACTTGCAGCCAGTTAACAATTCCCTGAGCATCCTTATCAGCTATGGACAGCAACAACTGCACTGTGCAGGGTTGCTTAGGAACAAAATTGATGCTCTTTGGCATGGTGGATTACAGCTGCAACTCTCTGGTCCCCAAACTCCTCTGCTTCCCTTAGAGGAATGAAAAGATTGAAGATGCTTTCAAAATCTGACTTTGAAGAGAATATATACATTTTTGGTTTCTATTATCTAATCTCTTCAGTGTTGGTAAATAGCAGGTTCAGAGTTGTGACCTTTCTACTGAAATCACTGTAGTATTGAAAAATCTTTAGTAACAACTTCTTTAACAAGGACTTCATAATTTGAATACCAAGGTGTCTTGTATACCTTAAATAATTGAGAACTTCTATCTTTTCTAAGTTCTTTTGTTTGACTTTGGTTATTGATGTACTTGTTTATATAATTTGATCAAATTTGTGGTGAGAGCTAGGGACAGGCAAAACTAGACAGACAGAGGGTGTAGACATTCTCATACACTTACTGAGAGCTAGAAAAGTTAAAGGTAAAAATATTTCTTGTGTTTATTTGTTATAGGTCTTGATCTAAAACATTAGATTGAATATTTCCATCGTAAATTCTCCAGCGACAGAGAATTTAGTTAGTATCAATAGCATTACTTTTTTTTTTGCATCAGTTAGAAAATTTCAAAGAGTACAAATTGAAGCTTCCCTGCAGACAGATAATTTACAGTAAATCTATCCTCAGACTGGCTTAATGATTTGATGAGCTTGGTATTTATTTTTCAAGTGAGAGGGAAGCTAAAGTTTTTATCTGATTTGCTTGTAAATGCACTAATCAACCTGTAGGGTGTTAATATGTGTCAAAAGGTGCTGAGGTTTGGAGAAGACAAATGTGTAATCTATGGTATGTATTGTACACATGTGGACCATGTGCTACTTTTGGCACCTTCACCCCCAAGTGAGTCAGATCACTGAGGAAATGGTAGCTGCTGAAAGACCGTTCCCCAGAGCACTGTTGTCATTATCATTCATTTAACCTACAGTTTCTTTCCTTGAAGGCCCAAACTTTTGAAATGTCACGCGTTAAATCATTCATGGGTGAGGCAATGTTGCTAGTCAAGCTGGTAAGCCCTTCAGCACGCTTCAGTCTCTGGCAGTACTGGCACGGCTGCAACAGCCTGTCTCCTCTGGGGACAGGCACAGCTGCAGATCACAGATGATGCTGACTAGTTGTGTCTGACACATGCAGCCAATGATTTTAGGAGACACCTTATCTTACACATGTAAGATAAAGACCTAGTTGTGGGAGATGCAGGTAGGAACCAGTTTTGTCTCAGGTCTCAAAAAGACTGAAGGAGAGTGCCTGCCTACTGCACAGATTGCTTTGGAGGCAGCTGTCGTCTCCCAGCCACTGCCTTTCCTGAGCCCTGCTCACACCCTGAGCGCACTGTCAGGCAGTCAGTGAGGAGATTTACAGTGGGTTTGACTCTGCAGTAGGAAAGAGACTGTATTTTTGCAACACGTTTCCACCATGGGGATAAGGTATATGAGCAATATTTTGCTATGTAGCCACCAGCCTTAGAGTGTGGTGTTTGTTACATCTTTGTAAATGAATAAAATAGATACAGAGAAAAGAGATAGATGATAGTGTTAAGATTCTAGTCAGGACACTGGCCTAAACTATGGAACTGGATCCACAGAAGTGTATTTGAAAGACGCTGATAGCAAAAGGTTGAAAACAAGTTGGTCCACCTGTTCACTGCCAGTGGTGTGCCTTCTGCCTTAAGATACTTTCTGATACCTATTTTCCATCTTACTAGCTATACTAAAAGGTTCCTTTGTTTTCAGAACAAATAAATCCAAATACAGCAGAAAAGTTTCCTTATATTCTGTATGTTTACAGTTCTTTTCCTAGTCCTTATGTTTGTGTGTGTATAGTTACAGAATGTACAGATCATATTTTAGATGGGAGGAGAAGTAAAAGGGAACAATCAGAACATACTGCAGAAAAGAATGATTAGAGCAGAATCTGGAGAAGGAACTCAAGCCTATTTTTCTGCCAGTTGTGCACCATCTTGCCCTAAATTACTCCTCCAAAAGTTACATCCTTCTAAACTAGTCATCCTTGTCCCACTTAAGAGGCAATGAACAGAAGCAGGCATCTGGAGGTGCTTATTTCTCTCCACTGAGTATAATTGAAATTTATTGTTATTAGCAGAGGCATTAATTTAAATCTAAGTATTCAAATTCTAGGTAAAGTATATGAGATAAATCTGAACCTCTGTGTCTAGCTGGTTTGGTCTTATCACCTTGATCTCAGGTGTATAATTTCAAAAGGCGTATGACATATTCCTTTCAAAGAATCATAGCAGAGTACATGCTTGGGATTTGATGAGAATTTTCGCTTTATAAAAAAATTAATGTCTTCTACTTTTGAACTCAAAATATAGTTTCTTTTTTTTTTTTGCATAAATCTCAAGGCCACTTCCATGGTTTTTTGCCATTTGTTTTTTACCTTTTCCAAGCAAACAAAAAAATAATTTGGAGAAAATATAATGAAAAAATTTAATGTTTCTGCTATCCAGACATTTAGATAGATATCCATTGAAATTTTCTGTATGAAAGAACTCTTTATCGAAATACCAGTGCTTTGTTAGTTATTGTATTGAGTGCATGATGACCTTAACTGGAAAGTGATATGATCTACATCTTTTCTGATTGGAAAATCTAGAGACTGATTCATGGTCCATTTTCAAAGTGCCTCCAAACAGAAGTACTTGCCTCACAATGAGTTGCTGCCAGGCACATTCCTACATGCCATTACTGTGGTGTCTTCCAGGAGGAGTCAGATCTCAACACTGCAGTTTGCATTACCAGTGTGTAGCTCTGAAGCAGGCTAAAAATCTTAGAGACACACTAAGCTAAATTTCACCAGGAACACTCTTCTCATTGCAGTACTTATTTCCATATTTAATTCAATTTTAAAAGTTACCATTTTCTCTTACTTAGAGCTGCCTCCAGACTGAAGCACTGCAGAGGCTTGAGGGCAATGAGAGAGGATTATGGTTAAGACTTCTTCAGGATTTATATCTCTTTCATTTGCCTTCTGATCTTTGTTCTGTGTAAATCATATGAATCTGCTGAGAAAATTCTGTAATTTAACAGGAAATACTGTTATTCACAATGATTTGGTTTAACTCATTTTAGTTCTTCTATATGTTATGCTCTTTCAGAGCAGAAAATCTCAGATTTGACAGCTAGTACAATTCACTACTGTGAATTAACCACATTACCTTCATTATATTTGTCTTTTGCATAAGATTTCATGAAATTATGTTGCTTTATCCATTAAATGGCATATTAAACTTTTTTTTTTTAAATGAAAATAGATGAATAAACTGGAGAGTAAATTATATAGATATAGTATATAGATGTATAGCACTCCTCCCATTTGCTGTCCCAGTAAATGCTTTTTATAAGCTTGAGGGCTGATGATGTTGATAGGAGAGACTGCAGGCTCTTTCTTAATCTTCTTGCCCTATTCTGAGTTGTCCTTTGAATAAGTCCTTCTACATACACTCTTCTGAGACTGGAAATGGTATTTTTAATCTGCCAACCACTTTTCCACTGTCTTAAGAAAAAAATTGAGAATGTGGACTCATGGAACATATCTGCAGAGAAATTATTTAGCTAATTAGCTTGTTGGAAATTAAGAAATAGGAAAATTCCATTTTAATAATCAAATTGAAGAAATAGAAATCTGAACTACTTGTTCTTCATGGGAAGAGCCTGGTAATGACTGTTGTTCTGTGCACTGTAATGACTGTGCACTGTGGTGTGGTGTGAGCTGAGAGAGTGATAGTGCAGGCTTCTTTCTGGCTCTCAAAGAGAAAGTGCCAATGACAAATTGCTTAATAAAACAGCACTTTTAATAACGTAGAATAGATCTGAAATCTTACATCCCTTCAGATGTTGGGAACTGCAGGATTAGATGGACCTCAGAAGGATTTTCCCATGACATGCTGCACAGACTGTCCATGAGAGAAGATATTCCTTTTTGGTTCTTTGAGCTACTGTACATTTTTTGGTTTTGTTTTACAAGAAACCTTATTCATAAAGGATTCTCTCATCATCTGTCTATGCTTTTAGACAAAGGCAAAATCACACAGGTGATATAATCACTGGTATTGTGTGAGAGCTGCAGGCAGCCTCCTCTGACACAAAGAGCTGCTCACGTTTATCCACAGAGGAGGGATTTATGCAGCACAGCCCATCATGAACCGGGGCTGGACAGGCAGCACAGGGCTGCACTTGCTGACGGTCACTGGTATGTGGATGCTAACTCCTCCCTGTACAGTGTTTCCTCAGGCACGTACACTACAACAGGACTGTGGTGCCAGGAAGAAGGACAATGTAACTGCTGTCAAGCTTTCTTTACTATAATGTAAAAATTTGATAACTTACTAATCTATTAATTTCCTGTTTCCAAAAATGTATGAATGAAAACCACTTACTCTTTGTTATTTTTTGCTAAAACTTGTAGTTCTAACATTGGAAATGAAGTGAAACGTTTTAATTGCTAGGTCTGATTGTTTTTGAGTTTTCATTTCAAAGCACTTTTGACTTTTCATCCTTATGTGTAACGGAGGTTATAGTTAAAAAACAGTGCTGTGAGGAAACCATTTCATCTTGTGATGAAAGGCCTCACTCCAGCCACAGCTGTTCTGTTCTTTTTAGACTGAGAAAAAAAATTAGAAAAATTAATGGCAAAATTGCCATTAATGTGTACCAAGCACAAAAGATAAAACATCTGCCTTGGGAAGTCCTTAAGATGTAGAGTGTTGAAAGCTGAGGAGGTCTAATAGGGGATATATCACCGTATTCTTGCTTTTTTTTCTTTTGTTTTACCCTTGTCATTTGCTTCTGGCCATGGACAGAGAGAGGGCATTGAACTAAAATGGATCCTTCAGCTGACCCTGAATGACAACTCATGTTCTGAGCTAATGGGAATGACATGGCTGTGGCTTGGGTCAGGCTTAGATTAAAGAATTAAACTGTTTTATACTTTTTCTTCCCAAATTCTTTTTACAGCACCATGGGCATTGGATGAAAGATTTTCTTACAATAACAAGGGTCAGAGGGTCAAAGAATATCACAGAGCTTGAAAACTGCAAATAGGAAGACAGCTGCTTTAAACTCCGTTATTTTTTACATTGCTGTTTTATTTATCTATTTATATAATCAAATGTCATAATCTACAAGGTGCTAAGAACTTATGTCAGCTTCAAAACACTTCCACAAAATCAGTGGAAGATGCATAAATGCTGCAGCACCTTTGAGTGCTGAATACCCCATAGGATTTACTGTTATTCACTTGATCAAAGCCAATGTTAATCAGAGTCTTGGATTTGACATGACAGGACTTTGCATCAATCTTGTGTATGAATATCTCTAGCGATATATTAACCAGGACAATAGGGTCTAAAACAAACTTAACAGAGACTGCTGCAATATGCATATTGCTATCAGTAACTTACAGTTACTGGTATGTTGAGATATGGTGGAAAAAACAAAAAAAAAATAGTTTTGTTTTATTTACTGAAGCACAGTCTCATCAGTGCAATAGTAAGATAGGTGACTCCAACTTCTTATGTAACTGGCTTATTCTATCTATGGATTATATGAAGGAAACTCTTTATGGAAAGTAAATAATATAGTACGTCCTCTTGTACAGAGGTTGACTCACATGTGAGATCTTTTCCAAATGACTTAAAAAAAAATTGATCATAATAAACACTGAGTTAGAGAATTTGCTTGCAATTTTTCACAGATAAAAAGCGAAAAAGTTGTCTTATTTTTTTCCTTAGCTTAAAAGTCTTGACTCACAGAAACTTTTAGGCAACCTTGAAAGGATGTCACACATCAGAGAACATGACAGCCAGAGCTGATGTAACTAATTTTGGGCTGGTATAACAGTGCTATTTAGAGCAATAAATGATCTGTCTGTTGGTTGATCTGTTTACTAAAATAGTTGGTGAAAAATGTGCCATATATTTTATCTCTTCATTATCCTGCTAGTATAAAGGACTTTTAAATTGATAATTCTGCCCATAGTTTGGGATTGTCTTACTTAACTATATTAGTATGAGGTCACCTGTGTTATGAATGGATATTAAGAAGAAATATACAGTTCTGTAACAATTATCTGTCAAACAATCTGATAAAATGAACGACTAAGACCTGTATATACCAAGGACACAATGATTGTTGTATGCACTCCTCTGCTTGCTTGCTTTTCCACATTAAAATCCATCACTCCCAGTGAGAAGGTCCACACTTCATTAGACTCCTCCCATACTGAGGACTATTAGCTTCATTATTTTTTTTATTGAAAAACAAATAAATTTAAATTTAAATTTCTTTTCAGGAATGACCATATTCTGAAAGTCCTGGAAGAAGGACTGAGAGAGATTAGATTTTATTCTCAGGTTTTAATCAATTTCACAGCATGTTACAGCTTTGTTGACATGGATGCACAAGTGACTTTATGCATATTCACAAATGTTTCTTTTAAGGAAGTAGCTTAGAAAACAGTAATCATGTAACATGCATAAAATAGTTTTGTGGATAAACACAAATCTTTATCCTCACTGCCTTAGATAGGATGTTGATTTAAAAAAATAAAATAAAAAATTCTGGTGGCATTTACTCTTACAGGAACTTACCAGTCATTTTATGTCTGATCTCTTTTCTCTCTGAGAAATTTCTTTTTCCTTATTTCATTTATAATTTTTTTCTGAATTTTCTCTGTTCCTTTTGAATCACACACTTGAAGAAGAAAGAGGCAGAATTCAGGGATGTCTAGGTATGACCCTAGGTGAAATGATCAAATATATATGTCCACTTTCTGGTGAGTTAAATCACTTTCAGGACTTGTTCACTTCTTCAGCACCATCTCAAATGCAAAAAATCTGCATGTACACATGAAAAATGTGTTCATTTTAGACTTGAATCCCATTCCAGGACAACAGAATAGACTGACCATTGTATCAGACCTATGTAGTTCGGTTTCTTCTTCAGATCTGGTCTCTATAGTGGTCTAATGCAGTTAACTGCTCCTTATTCAATTTTCAAGCTTCTTTCCCCAAATACTTCTTCCTAATTGCAGTGTCCACTCAGAAAGAGTAACAGTATCTTTCTCAGGAGAAAGTACAGAATCTATTGAACATGTAACCTCAAAACTCAAATTCATGTACCCATATTCTCATGTTTATATTACAGTCACTTCTGTACATACTTTTAAAGAGTTTATTCTCTTTAAGGTATAACCTCTGCAAGAAGGTATTGTTTGTTGTGGGTTTTTTTTGTTTGTTTGTTTGTTTTTGTATTCAAACCTGGGTGAATATTTCAATTCTAACTGAATAGAAAGTGGGAAACAATACAAAATTTACAGCTTTTAAATCCTCTGTCCTTGTTAGAGCATTTATTAATCATTGAAATTTATACCTGAAATTATATTATAAGATATAAAATACTACTAGGAGAAAAGAAATACAGGAATATTATGGACTTGTACTTCAAAGTAGTGAAAGAAATGAGAGAATCTATGGCAAATAAAACTAAAGACATAAGTGTAGTGAACACTATATCATATGATAAAAAGGAGACTACAGACTGTACTTATTGATATCATACATAAAGAAAAAAAGGAAAACAAAGAGAAACATTTTTCATTGGAACACTTTTTCCTAAGCAGCAATGTAGATAAAATGATGAATAAGTTGATCATTTCTGCACATATTTGGGTTTGGAAGCAAAGCCCACCAGAGGCAATGGAAAGGTATTCATTTTCTTCAGTGGGCTTTAGATCAGGTTTCTAGTTATATCTTACAGTATATAATCTACCATTTCTATGTCATTAGTTCACCACTTTAAAAGAACTCATTCTAATGAGTACTGCATTGTTGGATTTTTTCACACATGAAATCTGTAGTAAAAGTTTTGACCTGCTTTCCTTGTCCGGAAGGTAGGCAACTCCTCTATGATGGACTGGTGGAAATGTTAATGAAAGAGCTGAAAACATTATTATTTTTTTAATATTAAATGTTTAATGTTTCATGGAAAGTTTTACTTGATGTAATCCACTTTAAAACGCATGTCTCAGATGTCAGTTTAGGACATATAAATGTGTAAAAAATGCAATTACTCCTCAGGGCTGAGGCAAACTCTGATACTTAGATGCTGTGCAAGCTTCTGAGACTAGGCACTGTGACGATTTTGTAGGCATCTCATTAACGGATTGTAACACTGCAGCATGCTCTGCTTTACTTATTTATTGAAAAGATAATGGGAAATAACTGGTTTCTTTGTGAAGTCATAAATAATATGACAGAAGGATATTAAATGCACTGAGATGTGACAGAGAAGCTAAAAACTTGTGGGGTTTAGTATTTTATGGTACCAGTTCTCTTCTACCAGTACATGTAAAACCAACAGATACGTGTTAGCTGTTTTTGTGAACAATTACCAATTTAATAAGCTAGCTACTGAAATGTAGGTGTCTTAAATCAGAAACAGTATCTCAGTTTTTCTATTTTGCAGTAACACTCACAAGCTACTACTGAAGAATAAATCTTCTTTTGCTTCTTTTAGTCTTTCTTCATTTTCTTGATATGAAATACTGGTTAGACAATATATGAAAATTTCTGACATTCATTCTGTGCATCTTTTGTTCTTACTGAGAGTTCCGACTTCAAACTACTCCCAAATCCTCACACATGGTCCACCCTGCCTTCCCAGTACTTTGCACACTTGATTAAGACAAAGCCTAGCCTTTTTTTCCTCCATGTGTGCATGCACACACGTGTGTGGCTGAACTGAAGAGAAAAAAAAAATCCATTTTAGCGTTTCATTCCAGGTTAAGGAAGCAATGTCTCTTCTTGTCTTCATTCCTGTTCTTTTCAATCAGAATTATTGTGCAGTATACTGTGAATTTCCTCAGGTACTCTCATGATTGAAAAAGCAGCAGTCTCCTTGGATACATGGCTTAGTCTCAAGTGTGTTTCTGAATATCATGACCCCATGACTCTTTAGCTTGGGTTTGATTCAGTTTTTATCATGAAGCCAGTATTGAAGACAGAGCTCCATAGTAATGCAGCCAGTTCTGCTTAGGTCTGTATACACTGTCTAACTTCATGTCACCCAAGCACCTATGCAATTCCAGTGACATGTATGTATATAAACAAATCTAAGGGTAGAAACAATTTACAATCAACCATTTCAACTATTATATGATGCTAATCATTGCAACTTTAAATTTCTCTTCAGGGCCAGCAGTGCCATAATGGAAAGGGCACCTGGAGTTTTTCACTGAGCAGGAGAGTGTTGACTTGAAATTCCCAGGATATTCAAAATACTTCTCAGTCACACTTCCTATTTTTTGTTAAAGTACAGCAAAAAAGAAAAATTGTTAATACTGAAAGGGAACTACCGCAGAATCATGGAATGGTTGAGATTGAAAGGGCCTCTGGAGGTCATCTGGTCCAACTCATTGTTCAAGCAGGGCCACCTAGAGCATGTTGTATCTGTACTATATCTGTGAAATGCAGTGTTTGTTCCCTATTGTTCAAATAACTGAAAAGCCACTAGATAAAATGTCATGTAGTTCTGGAAAAAAAAGTACTATAGACACTTTTTCTCATAAATTTTAGAATACCACAGCATTCTTGATATGGAAGTGTAGCAGATGAGATGCTCATTTTGTGATCATTTATAGCAAAAATGAGATCACTTTATTATTCCTGAATTACTTGTCAATTTCTGCTACTGAATTTTTTTGCACTGAGTCAACTCTCTTTCCTGCTGTTACAGTAGCTGTGCTTTTTCTCCTTGCCTCTGTTGGCACCTAGAAAGGAGAGGTAAAATAGCTGTATATATTCATATGTGGTATACAGCTTGCAGCTGTATTCCCACAGGCTTTTGATGTCTCTCATCAAGCATAGAATGACTAAGGATTTACATTTCAGATCATCAAAAAAACTCAAAATTCAGCTGAGTGCTTCTCTTTAAATGTCAGTTCTCCAATGTGAAGAAGCTGTGGACGTCTCACATGAAATGTTCTATTATTTGAAGAGTTACCAAGAAATTATTTCTTGAAGCTGCTATTTTTGTAACAAATTAAAAGATCCAGGATGCAACCTGGGGCCTAACTTTGACACTGCGTGTATGTCAATGTAACTCTTTTTTTTTGACTGACTGGAAGGTTTATGAGACACAGAGCTTTTAATGGATTATTTCTATCAGCAACCTGTTCAATTAACCAGCCACACAGGGATAACAGATGATAATAAATGGAGATCTTTGTCTGGAGTTGCAATAAAAGAGTTAATAGACTGGATCACTATCATATTTTGCCGCAAGTGATTCGTGGTAGAATAATTCTGTGTTCATTACTTTCTATGTTTAATACTGTTAAAAGCTGTTTCACCAGTATTTCCAACTACAAAGTTTCAAGAAGAATGAGCCTAACATGCTTTGGTAAATGCTCGGTCCATTTTTCTTGAAAATAATAAAGAATATACATTAAAATACCGTATTAAAATTCTAATTATCAAAAGCAGTAGATGTACATTAATCCTATAAAGTATTAGATGTATTTTTGTTATACATTTTACCTCTTTCTTTTGAGATAGCCATTACAGACCCAGATACGCAATATTCATATTGCTGTGTAGCTTAATCCCATCTCTTTGGTGCAGCCACAGGTCTTGTATAAATTGACTGAATAAAAAGAATGTAACAAACTTTTATGTGACAAGTTTTACTGTGATTAAAAAGGCATGAAGTCAAAGCATCTCTCAAGCATTTGCTTCTTCAAAACCAGAGGTGAACTTTTTCCAGTATATATGATGTACTGGAGTGCAATAAAGACTTTTCAACTGTGAAACACTTTATCAGGAACTGTAAAGTTATAAGGGTTAATTTAAAAGTCAATAAAAATAAATGCTACTCTAAAATTTTCTCAGTTTTTTTTTTAGAACACAACTTGAGCAAAAAGAATTGAACATTGTAATTAGACTTTCCAGCTAACTAGTGGGACCGTTCTGTTTCCATCCGTAGAAAACATCTGATTATCAGGCAATGAATCATTGTGAGTTCCTGTTTTTTTCCTACTGCAACTTTTTTACATTATGTAAATATTTATTGGAAAAGGGATCTAATTATGAAGGCTTCCTCTTTGCCTTTGTATTACAATAAGCAAGTGCACAGAACAGGACAGAACTGTTCCATCAGAAGAGCCTGACACCCTGTACTCTGTCAGGTAGAGGATACAGCTGCAACATTTCACAGAACCTTAACCTAAAGGGTATTCTCACACCATCCTGTCCTTGTGAATATTACCTTCTAGAATATGAATTTCCAGTATGCTTTCTTTCATAGATGGTCTGCATATTATGTGTTTCTCCTTTTATATGCAGTTCATTTTCCCATATTGTGTTGTATCTTTGCAAAGATGTCTATACTTTGCAAAGTAGCTAACACCTTTGCTAACTTTTACTTGAGAAGTTTGTAGTTCCCCAGGCATCTATCTTCAGAAGACAACACTGTTACATACTCGCTCTTTCAGAGACAAGGTATGAGATATCTGAAAGCTAATTTAGAGTCTGTTTTTCTTCCCTACACACTTTTTAGGGCCTATTAAAATGTACTCTGAATACATTTCATTTATTACAAATATTCTCCTAGTGTGTGTGTAACTATGTGTTTGTTTATATGTGTACACTCAAATGGTATAAATGTATTATCATATAAATAAGAGATATTTGCAATTACAGTAGATATTCTAGCAGCACACCATACATATGCTTCAGAATGTTCAAAGGCATTCAAATTTTGAAATGAGCTACAGCTCATTCTTTTTGTAACTGCATGCTATTTTTGTCTGCTACAGAAATGTCTCCTTTTTTTGAGTATTTTATTTTTGCCTCGCTTAATTTCAGTCAGATTTCTTGCATATGTAAGTACTCAAAATGTAAGGATTGCTGTTTCTAGATTCTGACTCAGACATTAGCTAAATAGTAACATCTCTACCTTGGATCTCTCTCTTTTCTTTCAAACTGGCAGGGAGCCCAGGAGTTTTCTTCATCGAAGGCATGTTCACAATTTTTAGCCTACTTTCATGCCAATTTGATCTTGTAATCACAAAATTAATCAAAATCTTTTCCATTGTTTAAAGATAACATTAAAAATTTTTTTTGAACATATTGAATATAAATTGACTATTAATGACAGAAAAATAATTACAGTTAAAGTTGTGTCCTGTAGGCAAGTGGTGACTAAATTAGTAGCTTATTCAAAGCTCATTAAGTATTCTGTTGACTTCAGAGAGTTATGGATTGGGCCTCAGTAAAGAATCCTTACTAAAAAAAGATGTCAGAAGAGAGGAAAAATGAAGTAGCTTTAGAAGTATAAGTTGTAGCACAGTTCAGTCTTCAGCCACTGTAATGATTAGATATGGGCAAAAGATGTAAAAAAAATAGAGAAAATGCTTGATAAAGGAGGGTTTATTCTTTTGCATTTCCTTTTAAAATCATCTTGTCCTTGTCGATATTATATTGTAAAATACAAATTTCCAGAAATGCTTTTTTCAAAGGTAGTCTACCTTCCTCCTTTTGTATCCAGATTGTTGCTTCTACGGCATTCTGTGCGAAAACAAAATTCAGGACTATATGAAGCTGCTCATGGAAATTCAGTTCTGGAAAATTCAAAAGAGAAGCCTGGCCAGGTAGAATAATGTTCCTAAATGGTGAGGAAAAAGAACAGCATCATTTCAGAAGAGTTCAAGACCTGGTAGTGCAGTTGAACGTTAAGATCCCCGACGAAGCTTTTTTTCATTAGGTCATGAAAGATCCAAGGAGATTTCGGAATTTGCTGGTTCCACTCCCATGCTAGCATAAGCTGAGGACAGCAGGCTTAGTGCACAGTGGGACATCAAGGTCACAAGGAGGAAGGCGTCACCAGGTGGTGCTCTTGTCCACCATGGTCAATGTTCCTGGCGCTTTGTATGTGGGCGTAAGTTCAGTCTTCAGAAGACATGTAGAGCTGATCACCCAGTTTGGGGTTATGGAAGACCTTAAATATGTATTGGAGGAAGTAAGGTGGAAATATTGTTTATTAAACTTGTGTTAATACAGAAGAGAAAGAATGTATATAATGTGATTATATGTCAAACTACATGTCAAATAAATGGCAGGCCAAGACAATATCTAAGTTAAAAATCAAGGATTATTTTTATGATTCTATTTAAATAAAGGAAAATTTTGCATGGTTCTGAATTTTAAGCTATGCTGCCATAAAATCTGTGGAAAAAAAAATCATAATTTCCTCTGTCATTTTTAGAATCTATGATTATGAATGCTTTAATGTTTTATTAATCCTTGCCTTTGTCCTGTATTAAGAGACTTTATAGTTCTTAGGAACTCAGCTTTTTTTCCAGAAATTCCCTATATTTTGCAGTTTCTCATGTCATGGAAGTTTAAAAATGTACTTGTGCTTAAGGGCTACTCGTGCTTGGAAAATTCTTGAAAGAAAAAAATCGTTTATGCTTGCAAGTACATAGGAAAGCTATCTGCTTCATAAAATCCCTGAACTGAAAATAAATGGAAGCTGAGACAGCAGTAAGGGAAAACATCAAATACATTTCCTTTGTTTTTCTCTGGTTTCTCTGCATTTGGTAATAGCTGCAGATCTTGGCATAGACATATCTTTGTCCTGACGTATCTTGTGAATTGTTATGTTCCAAAATTCTTACATCACTTCTAAACCAGCAGAGCATGAGGTTGCTGTGTTTTGGGTAGATGCATCAAGTCCTGTGTGCTATGAAAACTGAGATTCCAAAATTCCAGAATGTCCCCAGTGTCACTGCTTTTGAGTCATCAGGAGTTCATTGAGCTAAAAAAATATTAGGAATTCAACATGTCATCATCACATCATCTCACCATAAATACTATATTAACATATAATTTTGCTAGGAAAATTCCAGTTAGCATTACATGTCTTACTACATACTTAGCTTGAGGAATACTTTTTTTGAATGAAAAATAAATATGTTTGGCATTTCTTCTTTAATGCAAAAAGCTAGAAGTAATATTGGGCAGAAAAAATGAGTGGATGTTACAATGAAAAATGATTCTAAATTCTCCGGTGTTACATTCTGTACTCAGCAATGGTGTCGCTGCACCTTGAGTACTGTGTTCAGTTTTGGGCTCCTCACTACAAGAAAGACATTGAGGCCCTGGAGCATGTTCAGAGGATGGTAACAAAGCTGATGAGGAGTCTTGAGAACAAGCCTTACAAGGAGTGGCTGAGGGAACTGGGATTATTTAGTCTGGAGAAGAGGAGGCTCAGGGGTGATCTTATCACTCTCTACAACTGCCTGAAGGGAGGTGGTGGTGAGGTGAAGGTTGGCCTCTTGTCCCGTGTAACCAGTGACAGGACCAGAAGGAATGGCCTCAAGTTGTGCCAGGGGAGATTCTGGTTGAACGTTAGAAAAAACTTTTCCAAAAGAGTGGTCAGGCACTGGAACAGGCTGCCCAGGGTGGTGGTGGAGTCACTGACCCTGGAGGTGTTCAAGAAACATTTAGATATTGGAATAAAGGACATAGTTTAGTGGGGAAATATTGGTGGTAGGTGGATGGCAGGACTGGATGAACTTAGAGGTCTTTTTTAACCTTGGTGATTCTATGATTGCTTCTAGTGATTTATTTGAAAGTTTACTACTGAAGAAAGATGCAGAAAATGTCTTCAAATTAAATAGCTTCCACAGGATACTGGGAATGTGTATGTAACTTTTTTATTATTACTATCTATAGGGCTGTATGAACTAAAAGTTAATGTTTTTGATCTTAAAGCCAGCAACTTTCAGAAGACTTGTAAGAATTTAAAGCTATTAACTTATTAGAAAACTGGCATCTTAGAACTCTTGATAGACCAGGTAATGAATAATTAAGTAACTTTTCATGGCACAGTTTTGTTCAAAGTACTGCAATTTTTTGGTTGAAGCAACACATCACGTAGATACTAAGGAAATGTTTATGTTTTAAGGACTATCAAGTAATTATCAGACTATATGTAAGACTCTTGATTCTTCATAAATCCTGATTGCTCAGTATGTTCTGTATTTCTCCAAAAGTGACAAAAAAAAAAAAAAAAGTAATATTTTAAATGTTTTGCAAAGTCTAAGCTCCAGTTTATGAGAAATCTGAACTGTCACAAATGACATCGCTACACCAGGCTCCCTGGCAGCCATCATGCCATGCCTGGGCCGTAGATTTTAACAACATTGTTAGCAGTTTCCTAGTCATGAGTACAGAAATAGATTTTCTATCATTAGTCTCAGTGTAGGGGATTAGAGCCTTACTACACTACATTTTATTTTTGAAGAACAAAATCACAACATTTCAGGTGAGCTTGAAGGGGTCTTCTGGAGATCTTGCCCCCAAACCCTCTGCTCTAGGGGTCATCAAAATCAGGCTGCTCAAGGTTGTGTCCAGCTAA
>JANHGO010006412.1:0-21438 GCA_024606505.1 Aquila spilogaster
AGCTCGACCCCTGGAAATGTTTTAGGCATGCGGCATGTCTGAAAACATCTGTCTCAAATCTCCTGGCACCCCAGCCCAAAGTGGTCAAACCTTGTGACGCAGCTGCCTGGACCCATTTTTTCACAGATTTTTGGCACTATTTTTCCACAAGGATTTACATATTATAGACTGAGCTTTGCTGTCAGCCTTTGTTTAAGTAATAAATAGCTCAGGGAAAAGGGTAAGTATCAATGCTTGAAAATACTGGTTCTAAGCTCAAAGATTTAAAAATGGCTAGATTCTCTTTTTTTATATACTTCCTTACAGTCATTTAAAAAACAAATGTAACGAAGACTAAGCAAACACTACGTTTAAATTAAGCTAATTTAAAGAACTTTTTATTACAGAATTTGATTTAAAAACAGATGTATTTGATCCCACATCTAACAGCTGAAGACAAAAAAGAGATTAAAACTACTCATTAAGAAAATTAGGGAAAAAGAACAGAATCCATTTGCAATTATCTAAAGAGAAAACAATTTGTCCTCTGCACACTTACTAATAAATTCAGCAAGTTCTTGTAAGTATATCACAGCATCTTTGTGGAAACTATTAATAAATACTTCCATATCAAACCTAACAATCCCAAGAAACAACACACAGAAAGAGAAAAAAACCCCTCATGTCATAGAAATAAAAATGTTGCTGGATAGTTGTCTAACCTAGTTTATGAAATACCCTCTGGACAAACATTTTTTTGAAAATCTCAAGAAAATGAAGAAAATCTTCCCACTTCAAAAGAATATAAAGCCTTCTTATTTCTGGCTCTTCATAAACAAATAATTTAAAACAATTGTGCCAACTGTTTTGTCTACAGTAAAGGCATTGCTCTATTTGAACAGCAGCTGTAGTACAGATGCTCCCACCTTATTCTCCCTAAACAATAGTTAGAAAAAGCACAGCCCAGACAGACACAGGAATAAAATATTTCAATTAAAGGCTAGTATTGTGATTTTAGTCAATTTAGAAGACAGCCTGGATTCTTGGATGCCAAGCATTTCTTACAAAAATTATTAATACGCCTTTCCCAATGAACAAACTCAAGTGGCTTGTGAACTGCTGAGCTAGAACTTCTAAGCTTTCCTTTTGTTAAGAACAGCTTCACAAGCAATGCTGCCATCCTTGTATTTTATTTGCATAGTTTTATATATATCTTTTCCTAGAAAAGGCCAATCCATTTTATATTTTCAGATGTTTTAGTAACATTTTTCCTTTAGGATGTGATCTAATTAAAAAAACATGGTTAGTTGAGTCACAAAAGCCAGCCCTGTATTGGGGGACCCACACAAGTTTTCCAGCTTAGCTAAAAAAAAAAAAAAAAAAAAAAAAAATTGGCTTTGCCAGTATAGATGGAACTAAACCATGATTTAAATCTCCATTATATAGTATACTGTATTATGTTGTTGAGTGCTGAACTATAGCACAATTTGGGCACAATGTTTATAACAAAAAATCATATTTTTTAAATAATTCTTATTACATAGTTCAGATTTTACCTGAAAAATTCTGTAGCATAATTTTTTTGGTAGAAGAGACACCTTAGTATGAGACTGAATGGAAACTGTGAATATGCCTCTCACCCCTTTTGGGTGAGAAAATGTTAGCATATAAGTTTGGGAGTAACAACATATGAACAGCAGTTGAATAGTACCTTCAAAAACACAGGCTAGTATCTACAGAGGTAAAGAGTATCTATGAAAGAATATTTAATGCAGCTTTTTAGGGAAGTAAGAAGTCTGAAAAACAACATGATGTAAGCCCTAGCCTCTACAGATATTCAAATCATTATTCAGCAATGCTTTTGCTATAAAACAAAATCAATTCTCACATATTCCTGTTTACTAGTTGCAAAGAGCCAGAAATAAGACAGCTTCATATTCTTTTGACATGGGAAGATCTTCTCCATCTTTCTCAGATTTATGAAAACTATAGTGAAACCATTATTTTCTTCTCCTTCCCTAGCAGGCCACAGCTTTTAAATTCCTCAATTCTTCTGGAGGCATTTAGAAAGGATACAAAGCTAATGATGCCCTCTGGGCTGAAAATTGACAAGTGTATTAGGAGGTGATTCAAGGCAGAGACATTATCTTCATCCTCTGTAGTTGTACCTAAGTAGACAGTACTATCCTCACACATCCTAAAGTTTAGGGACCTTTACAGTAAGCATAATACATGCAGATTTAAATTGAAAACAGACCATAAACCCTTCTCCTGAAAGGAAGCTTTGGGCAGAAACTCTGCAAGGTTGAACTCCTGGACATCTTCAAACCCTCTCCCTTTCTTCTCTTCTCTAGGTTTTTTTCTTCCTCTTCTCCAAAGAGGGCATGATTTAATTCTAAATGAGAAACTATATCCCTTCAATATCTCTTAGCTGGTTTGGCAGTATTAATGTTAATAGCCACAATTTCAAGCTAGAAAAAGCCCATTACTGCTATAGTCTTGACCTCTCTTGGGTTTGGGCTAGTTCATATTAAAGAAGCACAGTGCATTTTTAAGGTAGCATACAGATTATTTTCCTTTTTAAACTCCAGAAGCTTTACTGATGATGCCACTGTGACACAGACATGACAAGATCTGCAACTTAGATTATCTAAAATTCATTTCTGGAAAACAATGGTGGTGCTACAGCACTGCAACATAACTGGAATCAGAGAGAGGGAGGGAGAGAGGGAGGGAGGGAGAGAGGGAGAGAGATGTATCAAAAACTCTTCAAAACTTATTTTAAATATGTGGAAATGAAACACCTCACTCTGCTCTTAAGTATAACACCAGACTGAAGAAATACAAATGTGAGACCAGATAAATAAATGATCTTAATGAAAGGCAACAAAAAAGCAGAAGACACAAACACCAAATAAATAGCAAAGCTACTGAAAAAAATGGCAGAATAGAGGTAAACCCAGATTGTTGTTTTAATAAGGATAGGACAATCAGGATTACTAATACTGGCTAAAGTTTCATCTCTGAGCTAGGCAGCAAATTCACAACAACAAGGCTCAGCCAACTGTGCCATCATCCTGCCTCATAGTCCAGGCTCACTTACACCTAAGAACTCTTAGATACATTTGTCAAAGGAGATCAGTGGAAGAATGTACCCATAATTTCCAAAATCTGTGAAATCCTCTTGAGCCAGATTCAAAAAAGAAAGATGCCTGGGTAAAGTGATGGGATTTGAGTTGAAAATTGGCACCGCATGCATATGATTTTCTTTCCATTTCTGTAAGTCACTATGATATAATATTATGAACACGGCAAGCTCCTGCTGTGATAAATTTATGATTTAGCAACAACTGCAGGAGAAATGGAAAATATAAGCAAAAGGATTTCTTCATAGAAACCCTTCTGCCCCCACTGTCCATCATGATAAACTGATTTTTATTTTTTTTTTCTGCATTAGCAGAAAAGGTGAATGAGTTAATACAAGGCAGGTGGCAGGTTTTAGGTCCAGGTGGTCACAACAACTCACAGAGCCATGCCTGGGCAGAGTTGTATAAAGGGAAAGATTCCTCTGCAACCTCCTGGGTCTCTTTGTAATGCTACTCAGCCTTCATTTCTTTCTAGAAGAATTTCTATAAACACATTTTTTTTCTTGGTTTTATGGCTGCCCTCACAGCTCCAGCATTCTGCAAAGTTTTAACTAGACAGTATTCAACAGCTGTAGAGGATCTTGGAAGATTTGTGGCATGTCCCTGTTTTGCAGGAAGACAATGGGCTAGCAACACTAGTGAAAGCAGAACTGGTATTCAGTTAAAAAGATGACTACACTGTACTGTTTCATAGGTCAAGTGGGCAGAAGAGAAGAAAATATCTTAATGTGTTGAAAAAATTATGTTATTGTGTGTATGATGTTTTTGTGCTTCACAGTAATCTAATCAAAAGGATTCACAATAAAAATCACAAGCAGTGGCTTATGCTGTGGACTCGGCTGGTAGAGCTTACACATACCTCTCCCATAATCCTTGCACAAAACTTCTGACTCTACTTTTAGAGGGGTTTGTGGGTTTCTTTGTTTCTTTCTTTGTTTTTAAATACCTTCACTTATGACAAATATCCTGAGGCAAATCTTCTCAGGAAAAAGAACTAGGCAAACTGTAGGCTTTCCATTAGTACCTCCAAGAATGATATACACTACTCTGTTTTCATGACATCCTACTTCTGCACTGAACCCAGTATGCTTTCATATGTGGATCTACACAGAATCTTATCAAACCTGACGATTCTATCTTAAAATTACATTTTCTTCCCAAAGACAATAGATTATCTCAGGCAATTTCATGTTTTCAAATGATAACCATGATGCATGAGGAAAATTTTGGAATGAAAATCTATCTTCTCAAATCAAAGCTGATAAGCTTTTAAACAGCAAATAGATTCAACATTCTAAATTCTCAGATGACCAACTCTCTTTTTTCTTAATTAAATGCTGACAGAAAAAAAGGAAAGAAGCAGAAGGAAATTACTTATTTCCTAAAACAGGTGTCTCCCAGTTATTTCACCAGTCCACCTGCTTTAGTCCTTACTACTAGATACGCTTGTTCAGCCAAAAGGAAAGCTGACATTGTACAAAAATCAACCACATAAGTAAAATAGTTAAGCTTTTAAAACTATTGTTGAATGACCTTTTTACACTTTTGACAATGCATTAGGAAATTCTGTCTTATCACCACTTAGTCATCAATTTAAAACAAACAAAAACCCCCACAAAACCTAGTTCCCAAAGATCAGAACAAGTTGAAACTTGGCTATCATACATCTTAGGTGTATCAGCATCTGGAAGATTTACTAATGTTAAAAGCTAAGAAAAAAAATAAAAAAGAAAAAAGAAAAATAAAAAATAAGAAAGAGAGATTAAAGACACACTAGATTCACATACAGACCAGAGACAGATGTTCCCTAAATTTCAGATTACACATTGAGAGGAATACAGCCCTTGCTAGGCATAGAAAGGACTGAAAGAGATTCTGAGAAATCACCTGATCTGCTCTCTCTCCTTTTTCCCCAACACAGGATGAAACAGCAGCATTACACAAAACGTTTGTCCAGCCTGTTCTCAAAACCCTTCTATTATATGCAGATTCCACAGCCTCCCTAAGGAGGGTATTACAGTGCTTCAGCCTTTCTTACTATAAAGGTATTCCTAATACCTAACCCACATTTCCCCTGTTGCAATCCAAGTGTATTATTGCCCTGCCTTATCTACAGCAAACTGACAAAACCTTATTCCTCTGTAGATCAATTTCTAACGTACTTGAAGACTGCTACGATGAGTGTCCCTCAGTCTAATTTTCTCCAGACCAAAACCATCTCAACTTTTTCAGTCTAACAGGCCATACATTGCAGACTTCCATTCTTTCTTGTTTTGCTTTTGATACCACTCACTTGGTCCTCATCTTTCTTCAAATATGCTGTCCAAAAGTAGACAATACTGCAGCTGAGGCCTGATCAGCGTTGGGGGGAGCAGCAGAATTTCTTAATACAGCTTACATTAAATGCTTCTGTTGGTATAACTTATTTTTCTCCCCCAACAGTGCACTACTGATACTTCATACTCAGAACCAGCTTGCAGGCTAGGCCAAAGGGGCACAGTTCTCCCAAATCCCTTTCTGTTGATATGGATGTCATCCCAGTGAAATGAATGTGCAACATTCCTTACACAACCTTAGCAGGACTGAGCTCAGACCTTACTCTGCTCTAAGCATGGGAGTAAAACCTTCTGCATTCAAACCTTGCCCATCTGAAAACCAGACAGAATATGAACCTCATTCTTTCTGTAACAGTCACAAGCACAAACAAGTCTGAAAACCACATGGATTCAAAAAGGCAAGGCACAGCTGCTGGGTAATTTCATTTTTGGCTTCAATATACAATGCCTATCTTCAGGTAGGGCAGCGCATCTTTGCTCTTTCCAGAAACTTTGTTACAGTACACTTGCACACCTCACACCCAGTTCTCTTTTCACAAGCACTGGGAGAAATTAGACATGGCAATGAAATTAAAAATAAGATGACCCAGCTTTATTTCATTCAAGATTCAATGCCTTCTCTGATGCTTAAAAGTACTCCCCACAGCTCTGCATGAGGTGAGGTGTATGTGTACATATCCACCCAGTCAAACATTTTGAACAAGAAGGCAGTATGTCAAGCTGTACTTTATTTACCATTTCTAGACAACTACAGCTACACAGTATTGACATGTAATTAATTCCAGCATTCCTTCTACTTTTTGTTTGTTCGTTTTTTTTTCCGTAACTCCTTATTTTTGTTGCTTTTGTATGATCTTACAGGTATTTCATTAGTTAATACAGCTTAACCTTTGATATTTTGTCACTTTTCAAGTACTCAGTTCTATTGCCTTTATGCAAACCAATGAGGCTTCAAAGAGTAAAATATGATCCAGCTACCTATTATGACAGTACCCGAACAGCAATCTCCACAGCTTCTTTTTGTTGCCATTGTTATTGCCACCATTACTATTATACACACTTCTCTATATACCTATTTCTGATTAGCCATGTCACTACATCTTCACGTCATTCCCTCCTTCTGTCCTGTTTAGTTGCCCCTACCACAGTCTTCTCTCTCCAGTCAGAAATGAGCTCTCAGACTTCTTGCTTCTATCACACTCTTGTTTCTTTACCCTCTTTTTAAGCCCTGCTTGCTTCTTCAGCGTCCTTGAAAGACAGGCAAAGAAATAATTCAGGAGACTTGATGCTTCCAAGGTAAGGAAAAAGGTACCTTCTTTTCAGTTATCTGGAAAAGCCTTTTTCCTTCCTGATTATCACATGGATACAATCTCTTCCTTGTTCCCTGTCACAGCAGAGAGAAGAGGGACTTCTGCTGTTTTCCTCATCACCAACCCCACCACACCCCAAAAACCCCATAAAATAGCAAAATTTTTGGTCTATTCTAGGAGAGGCAAGTAACCCACTTTCCAGTTCTCTTTATCTCAGTTTAAGATAGAGATGAAGGTAAACAGCATATTATTTGAGTAATTTACTACAGCAAAACTTGCTCTGTTCAAGTAGCTTTTCTTCATTAATTTTGGTAGATTCTGACAAACTCTCTGCTGTCTACAACAGAGGCTTGTTGTGTTTTATTTTATATGGATGGCTGTCACTTAAACTATCAAAGGAGCACATGCAGGCACAAGTGCTGAGATCGTTTTGAAAGACATTCATAATTGCATTTACATGCCGCCCAGGAGCCCTTTGCTGATAAATTCTCTGACACAGCCTTTTTAGAGCAAGTCAGAGGAATTCACAGTAATTACAATCATTTTTGTCCTGTGCAAGTGCATAACATACAAATCACACATAGATTTGAAGCTGGGATCTCTGTCAGCAGGTTTTATGAATCACCTTTTGTCTTCCTTGTCTTTTTTACCAGCCCAAAGGTTCTCTACATGCAATCCTCAGACAACAAACATCCTATCTTGAACTACAGCCATTTTCCATGTTTAAAGCAATTTAAAAAAACCCTCTAATCAATAGTTGGTAATGAGAAATAGAACTATCATTTTCCTTTACATAGTTTCAGATGTTCCAGAAAAAGGTACCAACCCAAATAAATTAACAGAGACTACAATGTGGTTTGAGATGTCTGACGGAATAGCCTCAATTCTATTCAATTAAATTTATTGGGGGATAATTCTTTTAATCTGTTTTTTGTTTATTTGTTTTAAAGGTATTACATGGATACTAGATCCACAAAAGGATACAATGCTAAAAAGCTTAAATTTTAGCCTTGAGTTATACCACTAATCAGTCCTAGGTCTCTTGTATAAGGGATGAGAGAAGACAATTGCATGGAGCAAGGTGCCTAACCAACACACTGAACAAGAATGTGCCCAACCCATTAAACAGGAAATGCTGAGGACATAAGACTGCTTAGTTCAAAACCTTTTAGGGTTCAGACACATTTCTTTGAGGAACTGGGTGACGCTTCACTACAGCTATGTTCCAAACCCCACCATGACTATAGTGTAGCACTCCTTAGGGAGCTTAATCCTGCAGGAGAGTTTAACAAGGCTTAGCTGACCACACTTCTAAGGAAAGGCAGGCAGACAAGTGCTTCAGCTGCAGGTCCAGGTAAGCAAAATATTAGCACCCAGATGGTTTGTCTTCTTCAGAGTGAAGCAATTCTCCTGAAACAGAACTTCAAGCTCAAGAGTCTCATGCTTGAAATTTCACATGCGTGCTTCAGGTTTGAGGCTGGAGACAGCTCCAGCTGGAAGCAAACCAGAACAGGATTCAGGTCCACAAGCCTTTTTTAACTCCCATTCAAGTTATCCAGATTCTTAGGTACCTAAAGCGTATCTGGACCCAAAAGGCTTTCACTTGAGGGATACAGGAACAAAAGCCGAAAAGCCACATTTAGACATGAACATACATCTAGGACAGAAAGCCATTCTACACAGATCTCATCTTATCTCACAATGCTTACAAAGCAGCAACGACTTCACAACCCACCACAAGCAATTTTCCACTGATGGAAGCTACTGCAGGTACAACTGCAGGAATTGCATGTTCTGATAGTGAAGTCAGCATCTTTACACACAAACTTACAGCCATACAGAAGCTCAGGTGGGCACAGATGAACACACATTATTAGCATCATCGACATTTTACTATTACCAGCTAAATACAACCACTACTGTCCACTTTATCAACAGGACTCTTTCAAGAAGGTCTGAATTAGGCCTTTATACACTGGGAATGAGAGTCATTCCCTCCTGATCTCGCCCATCTGAAATTATGCATTTTGTCCAAGATAATTATCTAGGCTCCTTTCACAATCAAGACAACAGACTTTACCCTGCCCTATGAAAGTATTACAAGACTTAAGTTGGAAGACTGTTACTTCTTTAGAAAATAAATTCTTGAGATAGGCACAGTTTCCCCCTCTCAGCATACATGACTCCCTTAAATGAGAAACCAAGTCTAAGGTGCAACACTCTAAAAGTGTTTACCATTTCCAGGAAGAATAGGGAATAAAGATTAAATTAATATTGCCTTATTAAGTATATCCACTTAACATTCCATTTCCTTAAAGGAAGCAACTGAAAAGCACTAAGGAAGTCAACAAACTGTAAACAGTGACAAAGGACAGAACATCGTGGAATTAAGTTATAAATTAACATAGCCTTCTCCTCATGCTGAGTCACCATTAAAAATCTTCTCTTTCAGCACTGCATGAAGCCAAGATCTTTTTTTCCTCTTAATTTTCTGAAGGGGGAAAAAATGACAACAGAAATAAGGATGTCACTGATTCTGAAATCTCAGTTTCACTGCGCATGAAAGGACCTTCTTCTTGCAGTACTTTTTTCATCAACACTTGTTCATTCCTTCTGGCATGGGCTACAGCACTGACAGAGAAGAGCACTTTCATATCTCTGTGAGTAAAACCAGACTTAGCTACTTGCAACAATCCGAACCAATTCTTGGTATCCAAGACTTGTATGACAGCAACTCTGGAGTTAGCCTGGCTAAGGGACTTTTAATGTTTAATTGCATGGGTTCAATTGGTCTCTATATCCAGCTAAATTACTATTTTTCAAACACGTCATAGAGGTTTTCCCCTACAGAATTTTCTGGAAAGCCTCTTCTCTTTTTCTTCTTGAGAAATCTTTGGTTTTGGAGCCAATTCTCTTTCATCACAGCAGTTGAGATGCATTTGTCTCAGTCTGTGTTTTCCCCTGGCTATAACACGTTTTGAACTGATTTTAATTCCATTTGCCAGATCACCAATCTGTTTTTCCAACATTCTTCCCCACACTGCTGTTTATCAGTCTTGGCCTCCATATTTTAAAGTGTAGAGAGATGATCATTCATTTTTGGGTGAACATAACATTTAAATTAGTTCCTATAAAAGCACCAGCAGCCTCTGCCTGTCACGCAGACATTCAATTATTGGTGAGCTCAGGGCCATAAAATCTTTTCGGAGTCCAAAGAGAAAAGTACAGTACTTTTTTGGGGGTGCTGATTTACTGGCCTCCTCAATTGTGAGCCCTTTATGGATACACAAACAATCACAAAGACAGCTTAGAAAGACTATTGTTAAAATGCCTGCAGCTATAGTATATTGAGAAAAGCAGTTTGTATTTATACAGAGTTCTTCTGTCTCTAAGGATTTCAAAGAACTCCATAGTCTTTTATAATTGCTAAATAAACTATGTTCATTTGTTAAAGTTATTTTTTTCAGAATTTGTCACTCTACTTTTTAAAGCAAAGTACATGTGCTGCTTGATTTGATAGAGTTAACTTCATTAGCGTGAATCTAGTTAAGCCACTTATTTTATATTTGGAGTTCAGCCTCTTGTTTCCAAGTCCCACTGGAATTCAACGCAAACTTTAAATGGCTGTTATGAATTGTCATGCTTTTCAATAGCAGTATGGGTAATGCTCTTACATGGGAGAGAGGAAAAGGATGCTTTACTAAAATTGTTCAGGTTTTGTTGTCAAAAAAGCCACAGTGTTGTTTGACCCTGATGCTGACTGCACTGAAATTTTTTCTTAAATGTTTTAGAATGTCCCTGAAACAGCCCCCCTGCCTTTTGAAGGGGAGCAAAGGCTTTGAACACACATGCAAATGTTCTGCATTTGAGAAAAAACAAAAAACTCCGACATTTATACACTTACCACATTCCCTTATTTGCATTTGATTATGTACAACCTCAAGAGCAAGACATGAATGTCAGTTCCCATGAGTGACCGCAGTGAATTTAACTCTACATTCCCTCCAAATAGATTGTGTTGTGATTTTTCAGTTATTTCTGCTTGTTAGTCTTCTAACTGTTCATCCTCTTTTCACCTACCTCACTCTGCTGACTATACCATGTTTAATCAGAGTATAGCCTTAACATCCCTCCCTTACCTCCGAATTTCCCAAAACTTCTGTTTAGAAAAGTTGCCACTGTTCAACTCTAATATCCATACATACATACACAGGCAGAAGTTATAAGGAACACAGTGCAATGCTCTAGTTAAGGCAAGCCAGCAAGAGAATTATTTTGCTGTTTATGCAGAGCAATTCCACAAACAAATACCAAGAAGGGTGGAAAGAATATCTGACCCACTGAAGACCTGAGGAAGCTTTTCCCCTAAGGTCAACAGATACTAAATTGTAGTAGAATATCAAATCATACAGATGCATTTACATGGAACACATGTCATATCTCTGTATGCATTTTTTAAACTAAAACATTTATGTATTTTACAGCTGTTTACCCATACTTACTGATGGGAAATACTATTATTATGATGTAAGTGTCACATAGTGAAGTCAGAATGGTGCAATTTCACAAGAATAGTTTAAATTGGAATTTCAAAGCAACACCTGTTTTTGCTTAAATCAACCTATGAAGTCATCAGTGAAACCAGCATGTGTAAATTATGTATGAGCTTAAAAAAGAGCTTCTCTAAGTTATCAGTGTATTATGCTTCCAATCGCAGGAAAGCTATTGTTATGCCAAAATTGTAATAGTATTCTGCACATCACAATTCTAAGTGGTGGGACATTTTCTTGCACATGAATCTTATTTCAAGTATATAAACGTATGTAAAATTATGTTGTAAAATATGAGGCAATATATTGTATCGACAGTTAGAACGGTTACATAACTTTCATATGATTGTTTCAGCTTCATCTTTACACAAGGATTTAACTGCTGCCCACAGAACCATGTGCAGATTCTAAAAGTCTAATACCCGTACATGCATACTTGTCCAACTTCAAGCCACAACACACACAACTAAGCCATAGTAGGGTGCTGCAAGCCTGTATTCACTAACCATTATGTAACCTGTACTCCTTAAATTCTAGACATGTTTTCATATTCTACCTAAAATAGAGACAAGCCTCCGTAATGCATTTTATAAAGAATTTTGGTGAAGACCAAAAAGACCCTATCTACCTGAAAGAAAGGAAGAAAGTCTTCTATATGATTTAATTGTATAAACTTAACACGCAACTTCAATTCCAAAATTCACATACATGTCGTATTGTCTTCCTGAATAAAGAGATTAGGCTCATTTTTCTTCTTAAACTTATACTTAACTTTGGGATAACTTGTTATATAAACACATGCTTTATTTAGCGCACACAGTGCCATTCCAGCCATGGGTAAGGTACTCTATACCTACTCTTGAGTTTTTGTTTTGCTTTTAGTGCAATTTCTGGTCACCTCAGGGGCTACTTAATATATTTTCACAACATGCCTGTAAGACAGGGAAGTGGTGGCATCATCACTGTACACATGGGGAATTGTAGCCCAGTGAGGGGTGTGCAAAAGTGTCCTACACATGCTGGCAACAACAGATAACTGATTTCAGAAGCAGAAAATTTCACTTTTTTCAGCTTGATAGGCAAAATGCACAATGCCATTAAAAAATAGCCCTCAACAGTCTCAGGCTGGAAAATGAGGCATATATTTAAATGCTTTTTCTGAAGAAGCACTTAACACCAGAAGTGGATAGGGTGGAACTGCAAATTTCCTAGCCTCTTACTGCTGTAATAAGCAGTTCTCACAATAACTGTGTTGAAAGGAATTCCAGAAAGCACATGTTCAGTTTAGAATTTGCTTATTATCATGTACATTTTAGACCAATAGAAACAGCACAGAATTCCTTTAACTAGTTTTCTTCAGCATTACATTTATAAAGCCAGGGAGCTCGGCACTGATGTTTAGAGGATCCATGCACAGCTCACACTTGACTGCCATTAAAAGAGTAGTGGAAAATGTCTGAGGTAGACATACCTGAATTACTGAAAGTATCATCTTCCTTACTGTTTTATAGACTACTAGGTTGCAAATAGGATTTTACAATTGAAATTTCTGTGCTGATGCCATTACTACTGTTAGACTCTTAGAGGATTTTTAACCCTGAGGTTTCAAATATTCAGGCAGATTATAGGTCAAGTGTGCTGGTATGTGCTTTGAAGAAAGCAATGCACCCCTTGAGAATTACTCAGGAGCTCATGGTGAGCTTATATAAGATGGGCTATTTGCTGGCCTTACCTACATATTGAAGTATTTTTGATGTTTACATTACAAATGTTGAGATCCACATGATCTCATCCTTTTCAGTTTTTTTTTGCTGATTGTATCAATTCCGCTGCAAGCTTATTTTCATTACTATATATTCAGTTTTCCTACTGGTGCTAAACCATATTTATACTTTCTCTGCAGCTGTCAGCCTAACCAATATGAGCTATTTTCATTTGCTTGAGAAGGCTCTGAATTTCCAAAGCCTTATCCTTAAGTTTTGGCTAATTCTGCACAAAGACATCTGAAGATTAATTTGCAGTAGCTTAAATATACCAGCGTACTGATTAAATAGAATCAGATAGATAGATACTTTATAGTGTAATAACTTCAACAACAGACTATTTAGCAGCATGTGAACAGAATAGCATTTCAGCTCTGAAGCACTTCAAAATTATACAATGCCATATTTATGCGTCCTGATTTTTCTCTCTTTCTGTATTAAATGTCGTATGAGCCCTTTGAAAAAAGCAATATATGACCATATAAATAAAACTGTATTACAATACTAGACATAAGGAGACAAAATTAATTACAAAGGAAACTGTAACCATTCTGAAAATTTGAATGAGTCAGTGAACTCAGAAAATGTTTAAATTAAGTTCTTTAACATTGTTTCCAGGGTGAGTTTTTGTTTTGTTTTGTTTTTAAAAAACAAGACTTTTTAAAAATCATAATGAACAATTGTAACAGCCTCCCCCCATTAGGCACAATGAACGAGAATTACAAATTTAGCACTAAAGAACTTAAAAATTTTATGCCAGTTTTATAACTAAGTACACTAGCTAAGTCTTAGGAGAAGGCTTATATCCCACAGCACAAAAGATTAAAATACTTGATAGTAGAAATGGCTAATGGCAGGTAGCTGCATTTCACATCCCAGGGTGACTTTACATGCTATTACTGTAACCCCAATGGCTTACTGGATTTTCATGTGATATATAATTTCACAGTAAAATTCAGTTTAAAAGGCAAAAAAGAATAGACTATTTTGATGTCTTTAATAAGACTACTATACTGCATGTTCTGAAAGCTATCAGAGAAGTGATGCTGCTCATAAATACACCAGAGTAAACGTTCCAGGAGGAACTTTAAATGAATTTTAATTGAAAAATTTTTAATGTGACTAATCTTAAACATTTTTTCCCTAGTATCTCCAAAATCTGATCTGGCAACACTATAATGGGACATTCAAACATGACTGACTGTCTATGAATCAGAAGATGCCCAGAAGCACCTGCTCAGGGTTGACAGTTTTCTTCCCAAAGCACCATTAGCCCACATCTCATTTGCCTCTGCCAGGACAGACCTGCCTCTAAAGGTATCTCTGAACTGACAATTGTTCCAGTTTCAAGTTTATCCATTTCATGTCACAGGATTGAAATAATCTGTAGAAGTCCAGAAAAATCAACACCAACTGCAGCTACTGCTGGAAAAATAAATTTATTCTACAGAGTACATCTTTCACGGATGCAAATCTCTGTCACAGTATTAATACTTTAAAATAAAATGCATAGAAATGCTCAGAAAAAAAACCAGAATTACTTGCTTTGCACCCCATATTAATTGATAACTATGAACTCTTGGGCAATGCCACCAAGTATTATCTGGCTACTATTTCTTCTCTTGTCTGAAAAAAATTATTTAATGATAAGGAAAAAAAAAGTCTTGAAGTTTTCATTACTAACTTTCTGGCTTTTGCTTTTTAATAAAATTATTACCTTTTTCCCCTCTTCCTTTTCAAATATGTCCACATTGGCATTGCTGATTCCTCTTATTTGAAATAAGAGGCTCTGCCATGAAATAAGATTATACATTTAACATCAGTGACAAAATACCATGAGATCATCAGCCACTCTCATAAATTTCCTCATATTAACTAGACAATGAATGGAAACCCTGCCATGAGTGTGATGTAATTCACAGCAGCTCATCCCTCAGTTCAAGACAGGGCTAGGAACTGCATATTGATGGTTATCACAGAACACCTGACATGAAACTTCACATCATAATCTTACCTCACTGTAATTAATTCAAACATCCCTAACATTAAAATAGTGACAGTTGAAGTTTAACATGAAATTTTATGGAAACAAGTAGTCTCTATCCTTGGAGTCCATTCCAGCACCTCTAGAAACCAGAAGCCACCCTAAAATAGATATGGCTGGCCGTGTTCTAGGTTTCCTGTTCAGGCTAGGGATACACAGTCTTAAATTCTAATAACACACAGCTTAAACTGCACTCTGTACTAGCAGATACCTAAACTGCTTCGTTAGAAGTTAAAATCACTGACTCCCACCTCACAAATGTGGAAGTGGAGGTAAAACAGGTAAAGTGACCTTTTCCAGGCTGCTCAAAAGCCCAATATCAGAAATTTCAACAACATACAAATAACCGCAGAGTTAATCCTGCATTTTACCTCTGAGGCAACACTTAAGTCACAGCTCATCTTATCAGGCCACAAGAACTGTTCTAACTATCTGTCCTTTGGGTGTTTTAGGAATCATAATCTTTCCGATAGAGGTAGAATGTTTTACTAACGCACTGCTCACTGAGGGGCTTCTTCGGATTTTATAACAGATACTCTACATCTTCAGCTCCTGGCTTTCCTTCTCCAAGTCATGTCCCTCAGAGTACTGTAATTAACAGAGGAGCTCCAATAAGCTGGAAAGAGCTAGAAGCTCTGGCTCCTTTGTCTTCGAGCTGCATGGAGTCACCTCCTTATGCTACGATAGAAGAAGAAAAAAAAAAAAAAAAACAACTCACACAACCCATTCGTTTGGTGGCAGCGTGGTGGCAGCGTGGTACCTGCAAGCAACACTGCATGTATCTAAGGTAGACTGATGTAAACAGCCTGAAAGAAGGGTGCAAAAAGTGAAGATATTTTGGCCAGAATTCAACCAGCAATAGTCACTCCAAGTACTGGGAGAACTATATAACCTGTGATTTGTGTACTCTTAGGCTAGCAAGAGTCAGAAGAGAGGGATACAATCCAATCCTAGTGGCCACTAATATCTTGTTTGGAAGAAAATTACAGATGACTAGAAGAAAAGCAATGGTATCTTATTTGCAAAAGGGACTCCTAGTTGATGTTGACAATGTGATTAAATATCTTCTTGAAGCTTCTAAGAAAAGGATGTAGTGCTTTGCAAGCAGCATACTTCACCACTCTGAAAATGTTAATCGAAAGACCTCCAGCTGCCCACTGTTCTTCCCATTAGGGCCAAGATTCTAATTAACCATCGATGAACTTACACTTGAGGAAAAGGAAGCAAGGGGTGCGTTTAAGTATAAGTGGACAGACGATAAAGATGTGCAGTGCAGAAACGCAGATACTCACACAAAGAAACCATACTTACAGATTTAGAAGGAAAGCCTCTTCCCTAAATCCTCAGCAGAACATACTTCTCTGTGCTACAGCAGAGGAAGTCTGACAGGAGAGTGCAAGTACCTTAGTTCTCCATGTTAATCGGTCCATTATTTAACTGCAGGAACTTTTCTCCAAATCAAGCCAGCAGACGCTCTGTAATACCTAACCCATAATTCATCAAGCTCTTCATCTTTTAAGCCAAAACTTGTTCTCAGGCTCCCCACACAATGGGGCATGAGCCAAGGCCACAAGCTGGGCACCTACACAATCCTTTTTTTATAAATATGAAGCAGAAACTCTCATGCAGCCTCCATACTGTGCAGAAGTTCATAAACACGTAATAAATTAAATATAGAGAAAAATCATCACCAGTGAGACCACAATTCTGGACTGTAGCTTTCCAAGAAGGATATCCATCACACTGAAGTAAAGGGAACTGTCATCTTATGCTGACTACACTCATGGTTATGCCTACTCCAGCAAGTATTCACAAAGCACCTTTTATCTGAAGTAAAAACTATCATCTAGAAATAGCATTATTAGATTCCAGCAGTGAATCAGGTTCAATTTTTTCTTCATCCAGGAAATCTCTTTTGCCTCTCAACAGGATGCAGAATGTTGGAGCATTTGCTAATCTAAGAATTATCTCATGTTTAATTACTTTAACGTTTTTCTGTCTTGAAGTGTTACTGCAATTCAGATGAACAAAAGAATTTTTCAAGATCTTAAAAAAAAAAAAGGGGGAGGGGGGGCAGCAGGAGAAGGGAGTATGCTTTTTGAAGTTGTACTCACATTGAAAAGGTGATGCAAGTTGATCCTGGCCCAGTCTCAGTGGTAATGAGCCCTCGGTGGACTGTTCTCCTGAAATCACTTTTTTTACTGGATAATATTTGGGTTTGATCACATATTCCTGTGTTTGGCTGTGATGAAGATTCATCATCAGTGTCTGAGATGAAAGGGGTATCATCCTGTTTAAGGGGAAAAAAAAACCAGAAGAGACAGAATGATATAAGAATTAATAAATTAGACTTAGAAACTACTGGTAAAAAATTAAAGACAAATTCATCTGTACCCCAAGTTCTCAAAATACAGTTTGGGAAACTTACTAGCTTCCAGTTAAACACCTGATTTTCCATGCATTGGAAATTTTCTCATTGGAATTTTCAAATTGGAATTTTCTCATTGTCTTGTCACTCAACAAACACATAACAAATAAAGACTAGAGGGATTATATCACTTCCTTTTCGACATAGCAAGAAAAGTATCATGGACAGCTCAGAAAATAGGGAGGAATGGGAAAAAGCCCTCCTCAAAATCATGAGTTGGAGCTCAACTTTGTTAGCACACAGAGCTTTCCAGGTTGGTCAGAGAAACAGCGGCGCATTCAAACCTCTCTGCATTTCTTACAACTGTCTTTTCACACCAGGTAAGTTAAGTAGAACCTAAGCCCAGCTGACTTTCCCCCTCTGTTCCCAGAAACCCTGTTCCCTTTGCCACCATACCCCTCTAGCCATAGAGCAGAACATTGCTCCTCTTCCCCTTTTTCAGCTTGTCTCCCATCTCAACAGAAGATCTGTCTCTGTTTCCCAGCTCCACATTACTTTCTCCACCAACTTTCTCTTTACCTGCATTATTGAACATCTCTGACAAATGTCCCATAACCACATGGCTTCCTTTAACAGCAAAACTATTTCCCCTTCCTGTTAAACAGGATGATTCCTTCAAGCTCACTGATTCTCTCACTGCTAATCCCAGTTCCTTACTTGTATTGTTATATTCCTCCCCAAGACCTCAGCTTCTCACTGCATAAAACCTTGCCAACTTTAAACAAATTTCCTTGTTCCCCTCTAAAAAACCATGGTTATTTAGTCACCATCAGCAGTAGGAACCATTTCTTTACTAACAAACTGGCCTTCACTCTTCCACAGTGCTACTCAGCAATAAACAAGCAAGGGAGTAAATCGCGCAGCTCTTAGCCACATGCAGTGAATGAAACTGCTAGCCGCTTTGGGGCCCTGGGCTGCACTGGGTGGAGTTTCACTGCCTAGCAAGTAATAGCACACCAGGTAACAAACCTACTACTAGCAAGTCTTCAAGAAGTTGTAGCTAGTGTAGATCACACTGTAGAGATACACGTTCCTCACAGAGTAATATCTATTACTAACCTAATAACAGTGGCTACTAGGACCACATTGTCCATTGCTCAAATGAAGGCATAAAGAGTGGGATGCTGTAAGCCTCCATCACTTCCTTCTCAACTAAAGTTCTGTAATAAGTTCGGTCTGCAAAAGTGGAAAAATGGGAAAGTGAGGGATGGTTGTTACAAATCCCATAAAAGAGCCACAGTTCTGCAGGGTAAATAACTGTCCTCTGAGCATAAGGCCTGGGCCCTATATCACCAGAGGACAGCTGAGCAGCACTTCCCCACAGTGGTGAGACTGAAGAGTTTCAGCTGAGTGAGAAGTCAGATGATTATTGTATTGTTTTCCAACATGTGGAGCCTCAGCCAGCCCCTATCTCCAAAGCAATGCCTGATTCCTTAGTCATGTTATTTGAGGATGCTTAGTAACTGCTGTAGCCAATGGATTTGTGGTTAGAACAGACAATGGGGTTTTGTCCTACACAGATGCTCTTGTTAACTTGGATCAGTTTGAGAAAAAGTGCATTCATTAACAGAGACATTCTATGACTCTTACATACAATGGAAACGTAACTCCTCAGACTATCTCCAAGTCAAATTTTTCTAATACAGTGCTTACACAATCTCATTATATTCAGTAAAAGTCCTTTGCCCAGATTAAGAGAGAATTCTGTACTTTGTGTTGTGTTTAGGTTTCCTACCAGCAGATCAAAGAGAGGCTTCAGGGATGTTGGAGGTCAGGCTCAGAATTCAACACAGTCTGGTAAGAAGTATCACCAGGAAGACCTCAGCCTGTGATAAAGCTGAAGTCACTGCCTTCAGTACTGCTTACACATGAATTTCATTTCTTTGAAGAGTCACTGCAATCCTTCCTGCACAACCTGTTCTTTCTGCAGATCTTCTTTGATGCCTATGTTTAAGGACATCCATTTCTGTACCTGGACATAAGAGGGTCTATACTGAATTCTTCCCATGTAATGCATAATTGGGCCACAACAACAGAGGTCAAAATACTACAGAAGTTGATACTGCAGCAACCTATTAGAAGTTACATATATTTAAGTTTAATGGTGTTCTTTGACTGGACACAGATGCTGCCATTTAGTGCCTGTTTTCTGTTAAGGCTACAACATGTTGTAAAGCATTACCTTTTACATTGTCACATATGCAGCCACACTGTAGCCCAATGCTGTCAGCCTACAATACAGTCCATCATAACACTTGAAATTAAAATAGAATTTTAAAAAATCATTAAAAAATCCAACAACACAACACAGAGACAGGAATGTCATATGTTGGAGGCTGAAAGTTTTACCAGCAGAATTTATAAAAGCTGCCTCTTCCTTCCTTCTCAAGTATTGTAATTTTCTTCCTTAATTTAGCTTGCATTAAGTATTAATGTTAATTAATTATTGTTAAGGCAGTATAAGAGTAAGCTTTGTTTTGCAAGGGAGTGGTTTACTCAGCAGTACACAGGAAAGCTGTAATCTTTACTCTAGAAACTCCAGTTCTTTAGAAGGAAACACGTTCACCTGATGTGTGAGTTGTTCATCTTGGTTTCAGTACAAAGTAAATCACCTAGTCTTGTATCAAGGTGTATGCTTACAATAGTTGCATGAAACCAAAGTTAAGAGTTGTCTAGACCCTTTTTCTTGCACATTTACCCTCAGTTTTTATGATCTTGGTGTGTAACTACCAAAGATCTTGAGTATAGGTACGCACAAAAGTACTCCAAATGTTTAAAAGTTGCCCAGTATTGGACATCCACTACTAGCGTGGATGTGAGCTAACTGGCAGCACGTTTTTGCCAGCCATCCAACCAGCTCGATGGGTCTTGCTCATGAGAAGTGCAGTTCCAGTAGGAGCTGATACAGTCAAACATCAAAGCATTTATGACGTCCTTCTGTTCTGACTATTCTTTTGATATTCAAATTCTTCTCAACATGACCTAGTTGCTAAAGATGTTAGTTCATAATCAAAAGGATATTGTATAGCTAACTGAGATGCTGCATCTTCCACTAGAATCAAGGATACTGCTCTAAACACATCATGGGAGCTATGCGAGATCAGTCACATGGCTCTATCAACAGCTTAGGTATAGATGCTAGTGAAGGACCCATTTTTTCTTTCTAGACCAGCAGATAGGGGGTCCTTCAGTGCTGCAGGACTTCTAAGTAAGAAGATAAGATTTCCAGTGGACTCAGCAACACAGGAGGGGTATTTTTTTTATTTTTTCCTTATATTGATCCCTGTGAAAGAAATCTTCAGAACTATCCTTTCTAATTGACCTCAGGAGACAAAAGAAAGCCTGAGCCTCAGAGAGAAGGCAAGTAATACATCAGCACTGAAAACAATTAATACAAATGTAAGATGTCACAAGGAAACATTTCAGGCCTAGTTTGGTAACAAGCATCACCCCAGTCCCTACTGAGCCTTTGGAAATCATCTTAACAGCTCTTCTACAATGTATTCCCAATCCTTTAAAAAGCAGTGGTTGTTGCTATGATTGTTGGTGCCAACTTGCCAAACAGCCCTCTTACCAGCCCAGGAGTACTACTGCTTCTTCCCTTTCCTGCTGGGTGGCCTCTGCCAAGTTCTGGAGCTCTGCCTGAGCCCCTTCATGCTAGTCCTGTCTTTGCATGGGGGCCCAGCTGCTGTATCCACAGTCACATCAGATTCGTTTAGCTGTCCCAAGGCAAATGGCTCAGGCTGTGTGAGAGACTGAAAGAGTTAATGTCTCAAACATTGTGGTGGGGCAAGTTCTGCTTAAAGACAAACACTGCACAGCAAGGAACCAAGGTGAAAAGCCCATCAGCTCAGACATCAGCAACAGGAGGGGGAGGGCGCA
>JANHGO010006413.1:0-21438 GCA_024606505.1 Aquila spilogaster
CTCCCGCCGCCGGCCGCCGCCACAGCTCCCCCGGCCCGGGAGGGGCGGCCAGGAGGAGGACGAGGAGGTGGGTGGTGGTGGGGTTCCGTCCTGCGCGGAACAAAGCGGCCGCTGCCATTTTGAGACGCGGCCGGACCCCGCGGCAGCAGCGGGGGCGGCGGCCAGGCCCTGCCCTTGCTCTGGGGGTGCGCTCTCACCTTCCCCGTAGTCCATGGCGGCGGCAGGCCCTGCTCCCACGCAGCTGGCGGCCGCGGCAGCGCAGCGGCGACTCCGGCTTCTGTCGATGGCGCCTTCCCCCACAACGAGGCGGGGCGAGCCCTGCGCGCGGTAGCGGGGCCACGGCACACGGCGATTGGCCCGCACCCCTCGTCACGTGAGCAGCCCGGCCCGAAAGGAGAAGGTCCGGGCCGGCAGCGGCGCCTTATGAGCGCTGCGCGGGGTGCCCGGATTTGCGGGGTCATGCGCGAGGCTGCGCGGCCGCCATGTTAGGTGCTGGCAGCCGCCATTTTACGTTATGGCAGTGAGCCTTATCGTGCTTGGAGGCGCACCGGGGTTATCAGCGGCGAAACAGCCGCATCTTTGCCGCGCCTTTTTTCTCCCTAACGTGTCCTCGGGCCTCAGTGAAAACATAGGGGCTATGGCAGAAAACGCTCTCCTCCGGCAGTATCTGCTGGGAGTGAGCACCTGGAGGTGCTTCCCGATGTGGGGAGCCCTACCCGTGGGCCATGCCAGCTGCCAAAGGGGCTGCAGCTTCTGCTTTGTGCAACACATGCTCGTACCCATCTCTTCAGCTGTACCTGAGACACAAACCACCAGCAGAGAGGCACTCGCACTGTCCCCTTTTCCTGGCTGCTGCGATGGCTGCACCGCCCTCGAGCATCGCTGGCCCTTTGGGGTGCCTCAGGCCTTCCTGGGGCAAACTAGTAAATAACTAGGAATAGAAGGCCTTGGTTTTGCTCTTTTCCCCCAAAATAGTGGACACAAGTAATCCCATGCTGAAGCATAGCAGTTGTTAGGCATTAGAAATTGTATTTAAGCCATCTCCTCGCCTTTGATGAATGTAACATGTATCCAGTTCCTCTGAGAATCCCAGAAGGAAGCATTTATCTTATGTAACAGTCTGCATGGAAACACTGAAACAGAACAAAGGTAAACACAGACTTTGTTTCAACTTAGTTGTAAGGCTCCACTGCCCTCTCGGCAGCCAAGAACTTCAGGGGAGGGGGAGAGGGGGAGTAACAGCACAAAAACGAGACATATCATCATGCAACAAAAAATGAGTCATGTGTGAGGATCACATGCTGAAAAACATTTCATTTCTTAGAGTTTCATAATGTTTTATACATCTCTTAAAGCACAGGGGGGAATGAAGCTGAGAAATCCGACAGAGTAACTTGACATGCCAATGAGTTATGTCAAGCAGGTATTCCCTCCATTACAGTGCTGGGTGCATGGGGATCGCTCATCAAACATGCACACCAAGGAAAACGGGGCTACGCATTTATAGGCATAGTGTGTACATATTCATCACATTTCCAAGAAATTGGTTACATCCTAGAATGTGAAGAGGGTCTCTGAGCCCATCTGGTGGTATCCTTATGAAACCTTTAGGGGATTGCGTTGTGTCACAACAGCAGCTCTGCCTCCTTATCTTCACGGGACTGCCCCACTGAGTTGCAAACAGCAACTCCACTTATCTTCACTGGACCCTCCATTGTGTTGTAAACAGCAACCCTACCCGCCATTGTGTTGTTCTTTTCTTCAGGGGACCACCCCCCTGCACTGAGTTGCAAACAGCAGCTCTACTTGTCTTCACTTATCTTCAATGGACCACGTATTTCTATGGTCCCTGTGTTCCTTCTTAAAGTTACTTGTTTGCACAAGCTATGAGGCCTAGTTTAAACAAGTCTATACAAGTCTCCTTGATTCAGGAAGCATGTGAAAGCAGCAGTGGGGACATCTGACACAGAAAATCTGGGATTCTGGTTCTAAGGATGAGTTATAGTCATAATCTCAGGCTGTAATGATGAGCAAAGTCATTATCTCTTTATTTCTTAATTTGTCAGGGAAAAGGAACGTATTTCATTCTTCAGTAGATGACAGACTTGGATCAAAACCTGCAATTCTGCATCTCTAAAGTAATAAAAGCCTCACCGCAGGAAAGGAAGATTTGACTCACCCAGGTCCAGAGTCCAAGGTTTTTACTAAACTAAAACCTGGGTCTGGTACAGCAGTCAGATATTTTCCCTCCCCAAGCTCTAGATGGCAGCAGATGCGAAGTCACAGGCTTAGGAAACAGCTGAATGAGGAGCATTGTAGCCTGAAGATTTCCTTGATGAGTGTTCTGCTAAAACTGAGCTACTGTCTATTCCCCATAATCACAGGAGAAATACATGCAGATAAAACTGTTAATCCCATCCAAAATATGTCTTTGTTCTAGCCCCATTGCTGACTTCTCAGCCAAAGATATACTTGGGCAAAGCGGTGATTTCTAAGGCCAAACAATCCATATACTGATCTGTTTGTGCACCCATCCATATGCACTACTGTGCAAAATACACAAGTTTCTTGCATTGAATATGAAACTTACAGCTGGGAGGAGTGGCTGACACATCAGAATGATGTGATACCATTCAACAAGACCCGGACAGACTGGAGAGTTTGGCAAGGGAGAACCTGATGAGGTTTAACAAGAGCAAGTGTGGAGTCTTGTACCTGGGGTGGAATAACTGCATGCATCAGTACAGGTTAGGGGATGAACTGCTGGAGAAGGACCAGGGTATCCTGGTGGACAACAGGTTGACCATGAACCAGCAGTGTGCCCTTGTGTCCAAGAAACCAGTGGTATCCTGGGGTGCATTACAAAGGTCGTGGCCAGCAGGCTGAGGGAGGTAATCCTTCCCCTCTACTCTGCTCTGGTGAGGCCACATCTACAGTACTGTGTCCAGTTCTGCACTCTCCAGTTCAAAAATGACAGGGACCTCCTAGAAGGAGTCCAGCAGAGGGACACAAAAATGATAAAGGGCCTGGAGCACCTCCTGTATGAGGAAAGGCTGAGTAACCTGGGTCTGTTCAGCCTGGGGAAGACTGAGGGGTGATCTGATTAACGTTTATAAAGATCTAAAGGGAAGTGTGAGGCAAATGGATGAGGCCAGGCTCTTCTTGGTGGTGCATAGTGATAGGACAAGGAGCAGTGGCCTAAAACTTGAACGTAGGAAGTTCCAAACTAACACGTGGAAGAACTTCTTTATGGTAAGAGTGACAGAGCACCAGAACAGGCTGCCCAGAAAGGTTGTGCATTCTCCTTCTCTGGAGATATTCAAGACCTGTCTAGACACCTATATGTGTGATCTATTGTAGAGAATCTGCTTTAGCAAGGGAGTTGGACATGATGATCTCTTGAGGTCCCTTCCAACCCCTGCAATTCTGTGATTCTGTCTCATCTTTGCAACACAGACTCTAACTCTATTAGACACTGTCTGATCTACGGTCTTGTGTCTGTGAACAGGAATGAGCAGATGAGTGTGCTGATGTACAGTACAAGGGGTTTTGCTAGAAGGCATGTGCAGAGGGGGCCAGGTGCTTCTTGTCTCAGCAAGCTTGCCAAAGGCCTGCACACCCTTTCAGCACAACCTGGCACAAATATTGTCAGTCTCTGCTCAAGAAACAGCATATTTGAAGATTTTTCCCCATGCAAGACAATGTGTGAGCACAGCCGTGTGCATTTTTCTCTGTGCTAAAAAACATAAAAGTGAAGAATTAAACAAATGCACACATGTTCACAGATTCCAAAGGCATCCAGGTAACAATTCAGTACAAACGTGGTGATAATAAACTGATTTTCCCAGGTGGCCTGAAACATGCAGTAGTCAAAACTTAAGTATCATCTCTGCTTGAGGAATTCTGTGCATGCTGCAGGATGAGTTACTGAGGAATGCACTACATGGATTCCCACCCATTTCCACTCAATCTGGCTGGGTCAAGTGAGATTGCTAATGAAAATGCTCTTGAGTAAGCAGCTCTGAAGGGAGGGTACCATGCAGAATAGATAGATTCGTGTTAACTGGAAGGATGTCTGTCTAACGGTTATTCAAAATAAACACAAAGATCCAGAAGACTTGATTCAACTGGATCAGTTACTCCTAAGACTATCAAAGGCAAATGATTTAGCTGTTGCCCTGGTGTAAAACATACTGAGGGATTCGACAGAAGAAACTCTCCAGTAAGCTACACAAGATAAAGAGACTACTGCATAAGTGACAATAGGATATAAAAGGGAGTGACTGAGGGGTAAATACTGGGGTTGAACAGGAGATTGTTAAGAAAACAGAGAAATTATTATGAGATGTTCAGGAGAAAGACCGAAGACAAGGAAGGAAGGAAGAAATAAAGGTAGGACTCAAGAGAGGGGTATAAGGAGCAACCGCCATCTCCATGTGCCTAGGAGAGAAAGGATCTCCATGGTCCTACAGTCCCTTACTTTCAGCTACCCTCAACAATAACAGAACTCCAAAAGCCTTCTAAATTTCTGGTTGACAGGACCAGAAGGCACTTGCGGGATCTGCTGCAAATTAGTCAACAATACTAAGCATTTGCAATGCCTGTGCAGATCCTCATAAATACCTCTAGACTTGAAAGGAGACCAAATGTACTTAGAAATCCAGCACAACCAGTCTTAGGCTTTGGGTTTAATTTCAGAAAACACTTCTAGACATATAAGGCTGACTAAACCGTGTCCTGACAGACTGAGAATGGGTAGAAGCAGGACCAAGGCATGTAGCAGTCCCCATTTGTAGGACATGCTGCCAAAAGAAGTATCTTGTGAATCTCTCCATTATTCTGCTAAAGAACATTTGTTCTGTGACTAATCCATCAGAATATTTACTCACTGGAGCATCCTGGAAAATAAATGCAATAGGAGATGCAAGGAAAATAGGATTCAAGAAAAATCCAGCAGGATACTAATAACAGTAACTGCCAATCAAGTTACAAGAATACATACTTCTCTTTTTCTTACTGACCAGAGTCACAGGGTTAAACCTCTATTTTATGTTACTTATGTTACACTAAAAATCTGGCTATGAAAGCTTAGATACAATGCCCCACGAAACCAATGATCACTGAAATCAGCACAGACGTTCATACAGACTTCAGGAAGCTCCAAATTGGGCACATTTAACATGGCAAAGTTACTCAGAAATCGCATGCAACACACAAACGTTGTCTTGGGAATTATTGCTATCCTATGGGTCATATTACCACCTGAGAAAGTTATTGACAACTGAGGTGGTTGTTATAGGGACAGTTATAGGATCTGACAAAGAAAAGAGAGTACATGACAAAGAGAGCATCCAGTGATGAAAAATCTGTTCTTGTACCAAATAAATACTCCAGACACCAGACAGAGGAGGGGGGGCTTTCACATGCAGCCCTGAAAACACACATATATATCTGAGTTTTTAATGTTATTGTCCCAAAAGCAGAAGCTTTGGGAGAAGAAACTGGATCTGAGGGTACATCAAGGCTACAGCAGGTATAACATACAAGTCTTTGGATTCAATACAAACAGGTCAGCAAAAGAGTATTATTTTAGATTTAATTATGATCAATGGCCCACTGTTGCTTTGAGTCTTTTTAAAACAAAGGCTCCTTCTTCTCTCCCTGCAGGACTCCAAAAAGGAAAAATCTAATCTAAGCAAAGCAAAACAAAATGGAGACATAATAAGAGAAAGGGAACAGAACAGTATTGTACTTCAGTAGTTCCTGATGATCCAAAACATGAATGTTTCACTTCAGTGCAGAATCTCCCTGTGCAATCCTGTTCTGCTCTTGAATTCATGTTTTGCTACTTCCCTGGGTTTGTTTTGTTGTATTTTGGTGTTTTTTTTTTTTTTTTGTAAATTCTTCAGAGTAGTACAGGGATAAGAGAACAATCAGTGATTTATCCAAGCACACACAGCAGCACCATTATTGTGAAATACAGCTCTTCTGTAGTTTGGTGCTGTAACTACCCACACCCTTTCCTCTACTTTCCAAGTGCTGTATTTTCTACTAACCTTTCATTTAAAGCATTATCTAAAACCTGAGGAGACTGTAAAATGTCTATCACTTGCAGCTAACTGTGGTTAGCAACCAGGTACTAGCATCTAACACTAACAAATCCTCTGTATTTCAATGCCACGGAGTTGATCTAAATCTCATTGATAATACTTGATGTGGGGGGTCATTCTTCTGGCCTTTGATGAAAACTATCCACCTCTTAACCCCGCTTAGAACAATTGTGACTGACATAATGTTTAAATCTAGTACATCTCTACAGCCTACCCAGGCTGTTTAAACAGCATTCGCAACAGTGGAATATACGCATATTAATTTTTAACATACATCTCCACTCAGGTGTGACGTTTTCAGGAGATAGCCTTCTTTGCATTTTAGGACAATGGGGAATAGGACAGGAACATGAAAACCACATAGATTCTTTCTAGAAATCTAATTCCCTTAGATGTTAACACAGAATCAGATCTTTCTGTCTGAGCCTAGCTGAAGAACCATGGTAACCATCCAGAGCCATGCTGCTTTCAGTGGGCTCTGATGTCTGTCATCACAGCATAAATCAGAGCCATAATATGGTATTTCCAAGGCTGGCATATTATGTCCTCTGTATGCATATATTGCACAACACAAGCATAAGAAGTATCCCAAAATTCAGCTTGAGGGAGTGGAAACATTCTAAAGCAGAAGCATCTTAGTGATGTTATCTATTACCTCCAAAAAACAAACCAAAGAAAACAAACAAGCAAACAAACAAAGCAAAAAAAGACAAAAAAAAAAAAAACAACAACAACCAAACATTCTGAATATGGATGAAAAAATCAATCAAACTTAACTTATATACCCCTTTACAAAAAAGACTAGAAACTTTCAGATGCACCATTGCTCCAATCTGCTGGAGCTTGTGTGCTCCTATGGCCCCACTGGAGCCCCATCAGCGTCCCTCAAGCAGCAGCTGGCAATCACCAGAAAAAGCAATTGCTCTAACTTTTGAGTCACAATGGCAATGAGCTGAGTGTAACAGAACCCATTTCAGGCTTTGGTTTGATTTTGGCATGATTTCCAGCAGCTGATTTGTTGCGAATAGAGAATACTGGCTCCATTATCGCACATCCTGAGAGGAAAAAGAATCCTTACAGAGCAACTTATTAGTAACTGGCAAATTATTAGTGAAGTGCCCTACTTTTCATGCATACAAATACTTAGGAGTAATTATGCTTATTCCTTTTTTGGTTTACCACTTACTTTTCCCTTAAACTCCCTGGAGGCCAGCTCCAACGTTACCTAATCCTGCAGGAGAGTGATGCTGGACATGTGTAGGACTCTGACTGAGCTTTTTTTCCCTACAGCCTCCACTGTGAGTAACTCATAGCTATGTAGGTGCCGTAAGCAAAGACTGAACTCGATTTGTCTTTGGTCATTGACTGCTTACTGTCAGCCAGCCCACCGTTGTCCTGGGGCACTTCAGTCAGTTGACTACTTGCTCCCATGTTTGAGACATCTGTCCCATACCTACCCCCCAGCCTTCCCCTGCCCTTCAAGACAAAGACAAATATATGACTAACACAAACACATATATACATTGCAAATATTTTTCAAACCTTTTGTGTATATATTTATGTATCAGAAAGGTCACAAACCCAGTTACTTTTTCCTCACAAGAAACTTTGCTTTTAAGCAGATTTAATGATGCTACCACTCTCTTACAGAGGGTAGCTGAAATACCAATGTGCCATTCACAGCAAGAGTTTATTTATGCTATTTTCCTAGAAAGTTTGAGCCAGCATATACATTTGAAACACTTTTTAGGTAGAAGCATGTATAAAAAGCTGTGAGGTTCCAAGATGATAAAAACCACAAAGAGAAATAATGCAGCACACAGCAGCAGGCAGACAACTTATCTCAGAGTATAAAGATGTTATATACACTTCCCTTTAAAATAGAAGTCGCTATTAACAAAGGTACTGCTGTTGTGGCTGAAGACAAGAGTGCTGAGCACGAGAGACACAAAGGAACATAACTTTTGTCAGAAAAAGAAAACTCATTCCTGCCATAGGAACAGAAGAAAACACACAGAAGGTTGTGGTGTTCAGTCCAATGCCTGGCCTCATCTCTGTACAGCTGCTGGCACATGGTAACATTTGTTATTCTAGTTTTGTAGCGAAATGGATAGAAGAGAACATAGCTACTCTCCTGCCATGCTGCAACAAGCTTAGAATATTTTGAGAGGTAGACTTCTCTACAATTATCATTCAAAAACTTAGGAGCCGTGTATGCTCCCGTGCCTCCATCCTCCGAACGCCCTGGATCTCACACAGAGCTTAAAAACAAGTTAAATTAAAAAAAAAAAAAAGTGTGTTTATTTGCCCTTGCGTGCCGCTTTCTGAGGCTTTGCTCTTGGGCTTCAATCTTGAACTTTCCTCTGTGACTCTGAGTAACATTTTTTCTCATCTTTAATTTATCATCAATATTGTTATTTAAAGCTCAGGTTTCCATGCTCGCTTGAGTCAGACTCCAGAGTCACACAGCAAACACAGAGTTACAAGATCTGTGATAAAATCACCAGAATGTCAACAGACTGGTTGACATAACGTTTCAGATATTTTTTACTGTACTTCCAAAGTAGTCTGTTCCAGGAACAATTTCCACGTGGCTCAACATATCCTGCCATCAGAGCGCTCAGCATTTTTTTCATTAAACTGTGCTATGCTAGTAAGCATGAGGGAGGGAGCTGGTCTGCAGAAGGTATTTTCCCATAGCGCAGGAAGGGAAAATTGCCGTCTGCTTTTGCCAGATTTATGGTATAATGTGTACCCACTGGCATACAGTCAAGCTTTCATGTCTCAGTTTATTTCCAGGTTACTGGAAATAAGCTCTGATAGGGGAATCAACACACAGTTCTGCAAAAACAAGGAACATATGCAGAATCCTTTAGAATGTGGAAGATAAGTAAATAGCTGCAGTCTGCTTCTCACACTTCATGCATTCTGCTTCCCATTCACTTCAAGGATGACAAAAATTTCAGCACTTTACCTTTCAAGGCCCATAAAACCTGCATTTATAGCACCTGTTTCTGGATCGCCTTTTTCCACGTAGTGTGTTTTTTCTATAATCTGAGAATTCAGTGCTGAAAGCGAGGTGTCCCTGTGCTTTCTGTTTGCCGTGCTTTGACTTCTCAGCACAGAGGAGCCTCACATCCAAACACTCTGGTTTCTGTGAAACATCTGATGCTCGCACACAGTATTAGCTCAATAACAGGATTAATAAGCCTGCTTTGGAGCCCTGCCCTGGAGACACAGGCAGGTTCATTCACCGCAGAAGAAGGGCGCTGGGCCTCCCTCCACCACCTTCCACAGCCTCCACGTGTCAGCAGCCAGAGCAACAGCTGCTGGTGTGGCATGGAGACCCAGCTCAGCAGCATGGGAATCTCAGCGTTTGTCATCATCTGCCCCTCCAGACCTGAAAGCACTTTGAAAGCAGCACTGTCTGTCTCCTAAAAATCCTGGGGAAATGTGGATTTCCCTCAGCTCCATGCTCCAGAGGCTTGTGCCTCCTGATCCAGTTTCATCCTTGTGATGCCAATCCAGGAGCACAGTAAGTGCGGATAACCCCATCTAGCAGTGATTACAGGCTCGAATACTGATCTATGAAACAGATTTTGTACGCACACACCTTTTTTGAAGGCTTTTTAATATCTCATTTTATCATTCTGTGTATGTGCAGTCACATCAATAGATGAGTCAGCTCCCGTGAGAGGACTTTCTGATGGGCAGGAGTGAGCATTGGCGGAGGTAGGGGCTCCAAAGGCAGTCTTTCTCACCCGGTTTTGCTCCTATGGGCCACATAGGAGGGAACACCCTCATGTAGAAGCACAAGCATGAACTGTACAATGAACCATAAGCTGATGCCACCACATCAATGGATGTACTATTGGATGTTACCATCGAAAGTACCACTGGATGCACCTAGCCTGACAGACATGCCTTGCACAAACCCCAGAGCTGAACCCCAGTGCTTCAGTTGTTAGCACCTTCATACAAAGACCCACTCAAACTCCCTGTTTCAGAATCAAATGTGAGATGCCTGGCCCACAAGATGGTGGGGGCCAAACAGCTTGTGCCTTCACTTCTTATCATGTGGAAGGTACAGAAAGGGAATTTTGCCATCCTGTGCTTGTATACAGATGGTGTCTGTGCTTGCAAAGCCTATAGTTCAGGTGGGGGTGCTAGCAGACACTCATATGCTTACATTATCTTTTCAGCATGTGACTACAAGCAATTTTAATTTATCTGTCTAGAACTGGCTTTCAATATTACAGAAATAATAACAACAAATGGTTTCAATGTTATTTCTGGAAGCTTACATAATTTTTCCCACTTTCCTCTGGGCAAAACATCCCCTTTGTGTAATTTCATTAAAATGTATAAACTCTCCAAAATATATACCAGGAGAAGGGAAGTGAAAGCTCCAGTCACAGAAAAAAACCAAAAAACTAACAAAATACCGATTTCCATCCAAGTTACACACAAAAAAAATTGCTAAATTCCTTGGCATGAGGAATCAGAGCCACCTTGGAGCAAGTGAAGGTGGGATTCCTGTCTGTGCTGTCATGGCCATGCCAACATGAATGAAGGTGGTTTTGCCAACACTGAAGTACTGAGCATCTCAATACCCCTTGCTGACCTGCGCCACTTCCAGCCGGACCAGCACTGGGCACCATCCTGCATCGTGATCTCATCTTCTCCCTTGGCATACACACGCCTCAAGTGAAAATGTCAGAGATCTTCGCATGTTTTTTCACATCACAGAAAACAGTCTAGTGCTCAGTGTGGAACAGGCTTCCTGAGGACATCAGGTGGAGGATGCGGGGCTTTGAATCAAACCCTCGCATCTCCTCACATTATGTTCACCTGAGGATTTGAGCAAGGATAGGGAAAAATAAAATTAAAGTTGCTTATGAAGTCTTACAGCTCTGCCAGGCCCAATTTCTTGAGCAAATTTAAGCCACTTCTGTGCTGACCACAACCAGCAAGGCGATGTCCCACCTGTCCAGGATCCATCTGGCCCAGAGAACAATGGCCTATGCACTGAGCTTTGCCATTGCCCTCCTCAAAGCAGCTACAGCAGGCTGCCTATAAAGCTAGTTCCCATACGCTGTACATCTCAGAAAGGGCAGGGCTACATATCAGCAACTGTGGATACGGCTTTGTCAATTCCAGCTCTCAGATTAAATCGGTGCTCTCACCTACTAACTGCTTCATGGGAAATTAAAATGACTTGAGGGTGCTGGACCTTTTCCTAGCAGGCTGATGCCCACACCCCTGAGCCACTACAGCAAACTGCACTGCCTGGCTCTCCTCTGGAAGGCTGATGGCAACACACAGGGCAGACACAAAGAATGAACTCTGCCTTCTCAGCCTCGTGCCCAGCTTCCTCCTACTCCTGGCTTAGGGCACCAGGGCAGGGCTGTGTGGCATCCACTGCTGGTCATTCCCTGCTGAATCAGAACAGCAAAGGCAGGGGCAACATGCAGCTCTGATACCTTTGACCACAAGCACGTTTCATTGCCTGTTACTCATGTCCTTGTAAACATTTATACCCAAGTGACATTTCAAGAACCCTGATTCTGTTATGGTATTTGTATTTGCTCTTTGCATGCCTCGGACAGTGAAAATCAGTCACCGCAGTTTTACTTGTAGAAGCTTCAAGCCATGGTGTTTGCCCAGTAAACATCACATGCACACAGCCCTTCATTTCCACAGAGAACTGCATGGAAGTATAAATATTGCAGGTACTTCTCCTGATTCTAGAGCTTATAAAAGGATATTGTTACAGAATCTGAAGGGCCGGATTGTGCAACTCTTACAACACCGAGCGCCTACTTGCATAAACAGCCCATTGAGAAAGTCTGACACAGAAATGTTCCCCACGAGTCTGTGGTTTCAATAAACCAGCAAAATAGTTAATGAAAGATGTAGCATCTCCAAAGTAGCTGAGGTCTCATCCCCAACTTTTAGAGGGCACCTTTTTGTGGGAAACTTAGCATGAATGTACAGCACAATCATTCCAGGAAAAAAAGGTATTCCCATGAACTGATAGGGTGCTGTTATAAAATGATTCCTTCAAATCAGTGGAAGTTTTGTGTAAGATTTTATTACGGAGGAATGACGTAGTCAGACTCTACTGCTCCAGACTGACAGCAAAAAAGAAGAAAAAGCGTTTACCTGAGTGATTTATCTCAGCAACTCCAGCGCAGCCTGGAGTTTCTGACATGGAAATAATTGAAATTCAGAAATATATAAAAGACCAATCCAAATGTCATAGGCCGTTTGATCCAATAAAGGTGTTGTAGGCCACTGTCAATCTGACTGCAAGGAAGAAATTTCTGACAGAAAAAAAGCAAATAAATAAATGAGCAAAAAGACAAAAAATAAAACACATGAGAAAGAGAAAATAAAGACTGCAGAGATTGTTGTCAAGCTTCCAGCAGGTTGAAATAGGAGCTGCCACGTACAATGGCTTGAGAGTGCAGCTTTCAAAAGAGGCAGCTGGAAAAAACAAGGTTAGAATCACTTTGGTTGTAAAGCCAAAGGAAAGGAAAATAAACATCTTGGGAACAGAGAGAAATCCATTAAGAGGGGGTAGGACAGAAGCAGCTCACCTTTCCACCCCAGCTATTGATCACACCCTGAGAAGCAGCTCAGTGTTTTGGAGGATGGCTCCAGCTGAACTCATTTAACCCCACACACTTCATATGATAGGGCTTCAGAAGCTGAGTGGCAGAGAGGCAGAGCAGCCCTTGGAGTGGTTGGCATGCTGGCCTGCAGGATTCCTTCGCTTTGTGTGGTGTTAGGGCTGATTCCAAACTCCATGTAATCTCACAAGCTGTGCCTGACTTCAACTCTACGACATTAGAAACTGAACATTTCCAGCCCTGACTTTGACAGCCATTTAGCCACCATCCTTTGAATGAGAATTCTGCAGGAGGAAGAAGACAGTGCTGCCAGCACCTGCTCTGTCAGAGAGCCCAAGGGAAGGGAGAGCTGCTGGGAAGGGGGTGCAGGGGGCTGTGTGACAAGCACATTGGGATGGATACCCACAGGTCCTTCCTCGGCTGCTGGAGAGCGGAGTGGAGTGACACAGCTGAGGAGGGCTCTGTCCCAGGCTGCAGCTGGCACCGCGCAGCAGATCCTTCGGCAGGTGCCAACACCATCAGCTAGTCTGGGAAAAGCCAGAGGGGTGTATCCTGGGGAGGGAGGGTGGAAGAAAGCAAGGCAGAGGACTGACAAACTAGCTCTTCTTTCAGAGTTATCACAATAACGCTGTCATGGCACAGGAATGTACATTCTGTCCATGGCTACCAGACACATAGCATCACTCCGGTCTGTCACCACGAGCTATGTTTCCATCCATGCCATGCAGGACCATGCCCTGAGAGGGGGTTTCCATGTAGTAGTCCTCTTCACTGGGTTTCTCCACCACCAACTTCCCTTGCTTCCTCTTCAGCCCACAAAAACTCATGGCATCCTGCTATCCTATAGCAAGGAATTTCACAGCTCAACCCTCTACAGCAGCACTGCACAAAAAAGAAAATACATTCCTCTTGTGCTAAGGCAAGTATATTAGGGGCGGATTTTTTGCGGTCTTTGTTTGTTTTGCTTTTCTTTAACCAAGACATGTAATCCACAGCTACTGGCAGGAAAGGTGCCAGTCCTCCTAGCAGAGGGGCTGCTGAGGGCAAGGGTCTTGGGGCATTTCCCCTCTCAGGTCAGCCCAGGGTCCCAGAGCAGGTTGCCTCCCCTCCTCCCCACCCCATTGTGCACTGTGCCAGGAGTGCTGATGGGCACTGGGCCCGGTTTGCTGCTGAGCATCATAAGCCCAGCAAGCGGGAAACTGGTGCCTACACAGATTTGTCTGCACTTCATAGGGCTGCTAGAATGCCCACATCCAGAATGCATGTGCCTGTTCATCCTTTAATCTTCTCTGAACTCAAGTCCCGCATGGAGCTTATCACACTGCAAACGTTTTCTAACATTAGCAGCAGCCCTTCAGGTTTCCAGAAGCAGCGCTCTGCAAAGCTGCAGTGGTGCTAGATCCCCAAGGTCTTGTAAGACAGCCCCTCTCAGCCTGGTGAGGGTGGAGCAGCAGGCTGTGGGGCTAACGCACTCATTTTGGGAGCCCCCACAATGGTTCACGCCTGCTGCTGTGTTCCTCTGAGCGAGTCAGCAATTAGGAACATTAAAAGGATAATGAATGCTAAAAGCATTTAATTAAACGAATATATTCAGAGTTAAACATGTTGCTAAGGCTGATCAACACAAGCATAATGCAAAACAAAGCCCTGCAGGCACCAGGACCTTGCCTGGGTGGGAAGGCAACCTGGAATGGTGTGCTCTGAAGGCATGCTGCCCTCCCAGTGCACTGCCCCTCTTTCCCTCGGCAATGGCAGCCTGCTCGGGGTCCACGTAGCCCTGATCTGAGCAGGATGGCTCAAGGTTCCCCCTGAGCCCACAGGCCAAGACAGGGAGCGGCCTTACAGTTTCCCTGAGGGAAAGCCACTATAGCGTGGGGAGATGCCCACAACGAAATGCTTCCAACAGATGGGATTGGCAACCACGTTCAGGTGTGCCCCTTGCACTGCAGAGGAGGCGAAGAGCAAACTCGAGCAGCAGGCACCTGCCCCTGGGTGGGGGCGCTGAGGCATGCAGCACCCTGGCACTCTTCCCTGCAAACCATCAGACCAAATCACACTGAAAGAAATAAAATCTGAACCCTTCCCATGTGGGATGCCAGGCATTCTGTCTAACAGCCCAATGCAGTTCATACCCTAGCTGAGATCCTACATCCAACCGAGTTTGTCAGACTAAATATCCTGAGAGAGCAATATCACGAGAGCAATGGGTGTGGTCAGCATTATAAAACACACTCACGCAACACATGAAGAAAGGCTGAACAAATGGGTTTTAATCTATAGCAGGGAAAAAATCCAAGGGGTGAAAAAGATAGACTCACTGCAGAGGGGGCTGTGACAAGGACAGGTACCAGGTGCTCTCCAGACCCATTGGAAACAGTGTAAGAAACACTCAATGCTGTTTCCAACAGGCATCAGGGGAAGCCATTAGGACACAAAACAGCAGAAGCCCAACTATGGTAGCAATATTATGGGGACCACTTCCCTCAGGGGGCTGCAGTTCCCGTGGGCTGTTAAGAACTGGTGGTGAACAGGCCCTGCACGTCCCCCAGCCTTGCAGCACTCCCATGCGGCAGCCCCAGAGCTGAGGAGGGAGCCACAGCCTCCCTGGGAGCCAGGGCTTTGCTTGTGCGCTCATCACCTGCTAGCAGGAGATGGGAGAATCCCAAATCCACCCCATGGGAAAGCTGCAGGCTGAGTTAGGGCCCGTCCCTTACAGCACAGGGGTTTCCCTGCAGGGCGCTGCTGGGCACTCAGCCAGGGGCTGCACTGGTAGTGGGGTTCTGGCCATGCTGGCACTGAGCATTAAAGGCTCTGAAGGCCCAGCTTATTGTAGGTACTGGGGATGGAGCAGAAAGGGGAAGGGATGCAACACTGGCACCTGAAGGTCCTGAGAGACAGATGTGCAAAAAGGAAAAAAACAGAAAACAAAAAACAGAATCTCAGGGTGCCCAGTGACTGAGCTCACCTGGAGGCAGAAGCAGCAGGCAGGATTTCATACAGTCTAAAACCTCTGAAATGTCACACTTCGGGGTGGATGGAGGCTCCATCTCCTCTCAGAACTGTTGATTCCCTTCTTTTTTTTCTTATTTGCATTTCCTCCCGTAATCAGGATCCCCATCTTCCAAATGCATCGCTTGGCAGTTTCAGCAGCAGTCTCTTTATGGTGCAGCTAAGGGCATGATTTTGCATGGCATCTCCAGAGATGCGTTCAGAGGAGCAAGACAAGCCCAGCAGCAAGGAGTCCTGTGGGTTGCTGGTGCCCCCCAGCCATCATCAGCCCAGCTGTGCCAGGGCAGCTCCAGCAGCAGGGATCAGCCCACTCTAGGCTGCAATGTTGGTTCCAGAGGTGCTACAGAACAGTGTTATGGAAAAAGTCTTGATTCTCCACTTCTACAAACCACCTGAAGCAGCAGAACTACCCAGAACTGGCTTCCAGAACAGCAGTGTGTTCATGCATTTATTTCTAATGGTCTATGCAACCCAATCCCAATCCACGGTTTTGTTGTTTATGGGCACAACATGTTCATTTTATGGGAACAGACCTGCTCTGTGCTGGAAGGCTTCCGGCAAGAGACTATGGTGTTAATTTAGAAGATGGCATTCTTCCCAAACAGTCATTATTAAACCAGCAACCCTATGTTACCTCTAGCATCAGGGGGCAACGTGATGTTGGAGGCAAGACAGAACAAAGGTTCTGGCTCCAGCAATTGTAAGAGGGCTTTAGGGGCTATACTCTTCAGGGCGGGGAGATGCGGCCTGATCCCCTCCAGCGCCTGTGGTTTTACCGACCCCCACTTCAGCTGCACTGTGTGGAAGCGCACTGCTGCAGAGCTGCCACTTCTGCACCCACGCCTGGCTGAATTACAGGAGCTATTTTCAGCATCTCTCTGCCAGATGCAGCGTCTCCCATGACTTTTATCATGGAATGGGTGCTTGTTTGTAATCAGCCTGGAAAATCTGCTTCGGAGCTCAATTCCAGAGCTTCGTCTTTGCTATAGAAACAACTCTACTCAGTGACACAGCTTTCCCTCCCTTTAACAGCATGAGGAATGATTTGCTGTCCTGGGAAATTGGTCACAGCATAAGCCCTCAGGGTTTTGCAACATCAGTGCTCGATGCCACTGGTTTAAGTGCTGAACACACTGTACAAGCACAAGTGGCCAGCCTGAACCGGGAATGATTCTGCTAAAACCACCCATCATTCAGGAAACCTGAATGTAAGCAAATCAGCAGTTCATGGGGCAACTTTAACCACTCGGCGGCAGACGAGAGGTTAAAGTCAAGGTTAAAAGCATGTAAGATTTCTTCTCGATTCTTTTGTGACTGGTAACATTAAGGACCATCTTTTAGCATGTTCCTACAAACAAACAAACAAACCTTGCTTGAGAAATGCCTTACTTAAAAGCCCTCACAAAATTTACTTCTAAACAAAGAGAGCACCCAGGTTGTGAAGGGCACTGCTGCCAACCTTCGCCTCACAGTGAGGCTCACTGGCCATAACAGCATTGCACCGTGGTTGCAGATGGCCGTACTGTCACTGGGGGATCGAACGTTTTACACTACACCCATAACAAAACTGGGGCTAACATCTTCAGAGCTCTTTTCCAAGGAATCTCAAACTTCAGTCCTCCTGAGCTGCTTGGCAATCAACACATTCAGGCAGAAGTCTGTCTCAGTCTGCACTTCTGCAAACAAATACATCTCTTACCTTTTGATTTGGCCAGAACAGAGCACTAGCAACTGCTGTCTGGCTCATGTTCCAGCTGTGCTCCATTGACTGGGAGGAGGATTACTGGAATCACCATCACTAACCTGTTGCTAAGTCTTGGCAAATGTTTGGCAGGAATGAGTTAGGGAATAGTATTTCTGCATGAAGCAGGGTGACAGTCTTCAAGACGTCCCAAGATTTCTTCTCACCTTACCTATGAGATTTTGTCCTAATCCAATTGTCCTGGGATCACATGATGTTAGAAATGCATTGATAAGACTCTGCTAGGCAGCCAGTGATGAGACTGCCTGACCCTGTTCGATCATGCTATATGGCCTCATTACTACATAACTGGTGTTCTTAATAAGTGAAAAATACTTGAATGATTGTTGAAGAATCCCTGGTTTTTCAACAGGAAATTTAAATCTTTTTGACACCTGTTTCCCCAGTTGAGGCAAACATCGGGGCAAAACCAGAAGTAGGTCCCAAGTCACAAGTCCAGTGCTCTTCTGGCTTTTTAGCCACCCTCCTCAGTTTGGACAGAACTGCAGTGCTGTGCTCCCAGTTGACCTGCAAGGCCTGTAATCCCATCACACGGGGCCACAGGAGCTCCAGTGAGCCACCCTCAGCTCACTGCTGCTGTGCCCTATGGGTTCTGCCATTCACACTAGAACACCTCAGCAAATTCAAGGCTTTTATTCTCATCCTTAACACCCTCACAGGTTCATATCCCACACACCTATCAAAAGCCTCATTTTTGCATGATCACAAGCTACAGATTTACTCAGTATTGCCAGGTTCCTGCATATAGTTTCCTGTCTTGAGAATGGAGGAGGTTTCAAATCCCAAACTGTTCCTTCAAGGGGTCAGGATGACAGTCAACATCACCGGTGTAGCAGCAACCTCATTTGCCTGACCTGACTTCAAGAACAACAGTTCAACCACTGCCTTCACATAACTGTAACACCTTTACCTTCTGTGGACATGGAATGATGTTAGAAAGAACAGCTACTTCCCTAAGATTTGTACTAAAACACAGTCCACTAACCGATACTGGAGAAGGGAGAATGGATCCCCCATGACCAGACATGAACAACAGTGTAGCAAAGGGGAAGCCCAGATGAGAGGGAGCAGCTCAGGACTGCAAAGCCATTTATTTAGCAGCAGAGAGCCTTTGCTTAGTGCAACATCTTCCTGCCTGCTCAGAATGCAATAACTCAGTTTGTGCCACAGGACGCACCTTCCAAAGGGACAACTTACTGGAAAACTGAAGCATCTTCTCAGAATCGTGTTGCAGTGGTGGAAGCAATCAGAACAGGCATCTCCTATTTTCTCTTATCTAAAGGAACACAAACATTTTTCTTCCAGAGCCACAGGTGTACTGTGCAAAAATCCACTAGTCAAGTAAAAATGGTGGTATCTCATTTAAGTTATGTATATGAAAAAACAATCCCACCCATGTTGAAATAATGTGTTTAGTTAGAAACCATACCTACAGAATTTACTAGGAGCTCCTTACACCTTCTTCTTAAATTTAGAGGCACCAGAGAGCAAGTTCAACATAAGACACTTGAAATCAGAGACTTCACTACGCAAACATGTTTTTCCCCCATAAAGAATAGATTAGAAGAAGATACAAACATCTTATTTATTAAATCAAATAGGAAATGCAAAATATGTTTCACATGCCTTACATGGAAAAGAAATGAACTTCCAAGACCTTAAAGCAAGACTGTGTCAGTTGACAGGCAGGAAACGGGAACATTATGAACAGTCACAGAGAGGAGGAAGGACTGGGGAGGGAGACGACCTGGGGAAGACGGGCAGTTCCTCCCCACGCTGAGAAAGTTCCCTTTAAAACAGGAATGGAGGTTATGCTGAGTAAGCATCACAAGCCTGAAGTTAAAACACACTTATCTGGAGGGAGTTGCCTAAATGAGTACAACTGGCTAATAACTAGTCATACAGGGATCTAATTTATTCATACCGTACTCACATGAAGTGAACATGGGCTTATTTTTGAACAATGGCAGGGTCGCTAGGAGCGTCAGAAACACCCAAAAAAGCTTTTTAAAAAAGCAGGATCAGTCCGTGGCTGCATTCTGTGTGACACTGCTATTAAAATAAGGAAAAAAAAAGATGAAAAATATAAAAATACTTCTAAATGTTTTAATTACTTTGCCATCTTCCAACTCTTCCTCCCTCCTACACGCAATTTCTTGGAAACTGAAATGACAGTCAAATACAATGCATACACCAATATTATATTCCACAGTTTTTCTAAGAGTTATTAGTCCAGCAATTTTAAAGTGATCTATGTGCAAAAAATGAACACGTGAAAGAGTTTCTTAAAAGCAGAATTAAAAATCCACTGCAGCCTTAACAACTCCTACTTGAAAAAAAATAATCTGAGAATTAGCACAAACATTTCCCCGCGGAGAAGAGATCAGTAACTGCCAGTGTTCTGCCAAACCTGTGACTTGGTGCCGCAGAACTGTCAACATCCCAAGTTTACGGGCAGCTGGCAAGGAGAAAACAGACCGTATCCCAAAAGTGGGAAAATCACTGTTCATTAACCAGTCTTCTGATATACATAAACATATGGTGTAGGTATGTATTCGGAGACTGCTACCTACAGCTGAGAACAGTCATCCCAGCATGACTAATAGTAAATGATTAACAATAAAATGTGCAAGAATCGTAAGAGCAGCATTTAAATTATTTCTGACTGCTCAATGCCCCTAGGCCTAAACTATCCCCTCGTTAATAGTGGTGTAAGTCAGGACAGCTCTGGGGAAGCTACAGTAGAAATTGCTGTGCATGAGGATTTGTGTGTGAGAAGAACGGTCCCTTGAAGCACAGACTAGTTCAGTCCTGACCACACTACAATAGGGAATTGTGTTTAAACCATGAGTAATCATGTAATCATCTCCCAGCATAGTACTTCTTTTCTGCACACATGGAATGTAAATGGCCAGGATTTACAACTGATGATTTTGCAGATTTAATGGATTGTATTTCTTTAATGGTTCTGGCAATGCAAGCTCAGATAAAAAAAAAAAAAAAAAACCAAAACACAACAAAAAAAAACATCACCAAAACCAACCAAACAAAAAAAATCCCACGCTCACTGCTGTCTGCTGCTTTTTTCTTTATTTGATGACTTATCTGGCACACATTCAGGGATTTCTAACAGTGCATAAATGTTCAAAAAATATCAGATTACTGGGGCTGGGGTAAGGGTATCCTACAGTTAAAGTCTATGTGTGGAAGATACGCTACAATAGGTGCTAAAGCTAAATCATGTTTGGGTAAATTCTAAGTCTCTGTCATTAGTCTGGAAAATAGAGCAGACAACCCTGTTCCTAGGCAAGGGCTGTGAAACAAAACAATCACTGACTCTTGTAAAACATCTCGAGTTTCCCAGATGGAAACTCCAAAGAGGAGCAAAATCACCAGCAATAAAGTCACCTGCTGTTTAATGACTCTCAAAAGTTACCGTGCAGAACAGTTCAAATGTCAAAACTATCCCCAACTTGAAAGGCCAGTGGCACTACTCTCCCTTCTACCACCCCCTGCTGCTCGGGACAAAGGAGCCTTACTGAAGCCAGGGCAGAGGAGCTGTGGAACAGGACAGGTCCTCGCAGCTCTGGAGGAGTCACACTAGGTCATAGACAAATCTCATCCAAAACCATGAGGCCTTGAGGATGAAGAATGAGGGCAAACACATTTGGCCCCATGCAAACCACATACCTTAGTGCAGGAAAATGGTGGCTTCATTCACTGAGAATGGCCAAACACTAACAACGCACCAACATGCGTTTCAAGTGCTGTTAGAACCATCCCATATACAACACTTATCTTTGTTTTTCCTCCCATAATGCACTAAAGTAAATCCAGACCTTAAAGAATAACTTGCATAGTAAGAAAAGGTCATCAATTTAATCATTTACTTTAAGCAGGCAAGCAAATTTGTAAACATTCA